>CAUYRT010068720.1:0-89902 GCA_963574885.1 Lepilemur ruficaudatus
CCCAATGACTGCCTTACAGTGTGCTAGGCACTCTGCTAAGCCTGTCACAGCACAATAACCCTGTGAGGTAGTATTAGCTCCATTTTGTAGATCAAAGAAATTGTAGCACCCAAATGGCTGAGTGAGTTGCACTGGCTGAGCCTGCGCCTGCGCCCAGGTCCTTCTGCCTCCAAAGCCCTTGCACTTCCCCCCTGTTGCAGCACTTCCCTTCCCTGCAAATGGCCCCCTTTGCAGCACTAGCTTGAGCAGGAGACTCTTGATGAACAACCTGCTTGTCTAGGGATGACAACAGCAGAAAAGAGATATTTTTGTTCATCTAATCACTTATTCACTCATTCCTCAATTCATTCATTTAACAAGCATTTATTGAGCTGTTACTATGTCCTAAACACTGAGCTATGTGCTGAAATAGAGAGGTAAATAAGACAGATGGTCCACTGAGGAAATGAAATCCTAAATAAGTAAACACACAAGTTAATATATCATTACAAACTGTGATAAGTGATTTTTTTCAGTGAATTACTGTCTGCAGCAGCAATATTAGAAAAGTAATTTCAGTTATGTGGTTTGTGAATCGCAGCTGAAAGAAGTTCTAGTGTAGCATCGTTCAAAAGAAATATACAGCAAACCACATAAATCAGTGTAGTAACCACATTGGAACAAATAAAAACAAACAGGTGAAATTAATAATATATTTAACCCACCATATCCAAAATATCATTTCAACAAGTATCTCACTATTAAGGAGATATTTTACATTCTTGTATTCAGAGTAAGTCTTTAAAATCCAGTGTATATTTTAAGCTTATATTTTAAGCCCATCTCAATTCAAACTAGTCTCATCTCAAATGCCTGATAGCCACATGTTGACAGTGGCGCTGTATTGCACGGCACACCTTCAGTGGATACAGATAATGCAACTCTTGCTGTAAGTCAGTGGTTTGCAACCTTGGCTGACATGGGATTCCCAACCCCCAATCACAGATCCTCTTTGATTAATGTGCAGGGCTTGGGGTGAGGGCACTTGGAGAAAGGGGATTGACTAGCTATCAATACATTTTATGGCTCCCCAGGTGATTTGAATGTGTAGTGAGGGCTGACAACTACTGCTTTAAGCAATAGCAGTTTTGTACCCAAAGTCTTCAAAATAAGGTGACAAGCCTGGAGCCCCTCCACCCTAGCCCCAGTCAATAACCTGCTCACCTGCTTCCCTCACCGCTGTTAGCTCAGTCCTGGCCCCAGGCTCTAGGCCCATGACCTCAGTCTGGGAAGCTGGGCTGGGGAGCCCTGGGCAGCTGTGCTGACCCATCATCCATACCTTGGCTGCTGGTGTCACTGTGACCTTGAGGCTCTGGCTCTGACAGATCTGATTCTACCTTTGTTGTTGGATTGTGCTGGCATCTAAGTCTCTGTTGTCTCTCCTCTGGGAAATTGCCCAGTGTCTCTAGCCTTGGACTTTCCTTGTTTTTGCTAGTTCTCTTTCCTGTCCCCTGCTGTCCTATCCACTTGCCTGCTCTGAGAATACCTGTTGTGAGACTCTACCCTTTCTCTCACCCGTTGGACACCTGCCACCTCTTACCAGGTCCTACTGATGCTGCAAACTCACTGCTCCCCTCATCTGCCCCTTGCCAGGCCCCACATTCTCTGGATACTGGCTCCCTCCAGCCTGGCTATTCTCTCCATCCCCTCCCAACTTCCCCCAGCACCTGCTCCACCTTCTCTCTTGCTGCTTAACCCTTCCCTGCCCAGTCCACTTCAGAGCGTCTTCAGCCCGAGCTCCGTTAGCATCCGAGCACAATGGCTCATTAAATCTCTATATACAGGTCCTTCAACCTGCCCAGGAAACCAGAAGCTCTGCTTGTTTCTATTTTTATCCCTCTCTCCTTAACTTTATTTTTTATTTTACTTCCTTTTGTTAGTCTCATCTCCAGTTGCTTCTCCTGCTCTAGGCCTGCCATTCCCAGAGGCAGGGATGGAAAGCCTAATAAATAGTGTGGCAAGCCTGTCCCGTACACCAGCCATCAGGAAGCTCTTCTACTGCATAAGGAGGGCAGGTGTTTACTCCTGGGTGGACTCACTCACTGCCTGTGGGAATTCAGGGGGCATGAACAGGGCCACAAAGCCAGGTAAGAAAACCTCTCTAGGAAATCTGATTTCAAGCTCACAGTTTTCCCTGGTAGCCTCTTGTGCAGGGGTCACATGAGTTTTTTCCCCGAGTCCTGAGGATTGTTATAATCAGCATTGCAGTTCTGTTATGAGGGTATAGAACCCTTGGCTGAACAGTTAATATTAATAGTTTTTATGCTATTTTGCATAAACTTACAGCTGGTGTCCCCAGAGTCAAACTTGTCAGATAAATAAAATTAAGGCTGCGAGGCTGCTATCTAAACCTACAGTTCTATTCCCAACAGAGGTTTGGGGAAAGATGAAGATGAAGAATAATATCTAAATCAGTTCATCACACATACAGATGCTAGGACTTAGGAAGCTCTCCTACTCTGTGAGGGGGGCAGGAGGGGTGACTTTCCCCAGCGGTGGCAATTCCCACTGCCCCAGGCCACGAGGTACAATTTCTGGGGAGCTGGCCACTCTAGCTCTCTCCTTGGTCCTCTCTTAGAACTATTGTACCATAAATTGGCTTACCCATTGGGCAAATGTCAAGTTTGTCTCTGGATCATTCAATTCTGTCTATTAACCTGAAATGCTAAAATTTAGCAGCAATAATGGATGGGGTGAGCACTGCAGAACAGTAGCCGAGGCCTGTGGAGTCTCAGATGGATGGTGGATGGATGGGGCATACTGTGCCAACCACGGATAGAATTTGTGCTTCCCTCTTATGTGGGATAATATTTTAAAACATCAATTGATATGTTTTTTGTCCCTGATAATATGTTTTTATTTCTTGGCTGTTCCACCCTTACAAAGTATATTACAAAGAGATAATAATAGTACCTTCTTCACAGGATCATCACAAGGATTAAATGAGATTAATTTGGGGAGAGCTGTTTAGCCAGAGTATTAGCTTGTAGTAAGAAATCAACATGTGGCAGCTATCACTATTATTCTCCTCCATTTTCCATTAGTAACTTGTCCAAAGTCACAGAGCTAGTAAGTGGTAGAACCTAGATCTGCCCTGCTCTGTTGGGGACAGCTGCTCACTTGGATTTCTCCAGAACCACACTCTTCCCCCAAAGAACAGCACCTCCAAGACTTCCCAACACCAGTGTAGACCAGTCCTCCTCTCCCTCAAGTAATCACACTGTCTGAGCTAGAAGGAAAAAAGAGGGGTGTGTGTGTGTGTGTGTGTGTGTGTGTGTGTGTGTGTTGGAGGCAGGGGTGTAAAGGAGGTCTGCTATCTCATTTGGAAAATTGTGATATGTGGGAAGACTCCGGTGTGAGCTCTTCAGTGAGACGGAAGCTCTCACTGCTCAGTTTGGAAGTCCCAAGCCCCATGGCTCCAATGGCCCCTCGCGTAAGAAAGAAAATGCAGACCAAATGGGTGCAGAAGAGAAGCTGGCAGTTCAGCCTTCCCTCAGCTCCTCTCTTTCGGGATTCTTTAAATAAAAAGACTTTCAGTGATTCTGCACAAATGGAGGGGCATCCCTAGCTTCCTCCACCCCTGCACTGGCTGCAAAGTCTCTGCTTGCTATGAAGGTCAAATACGGTCCAAGGAAGCAGATCATAGTCAGATCATAGTTGGAATCTGGCTCTGTCATGCACTGGCTGTGTCTTATGGCTCCTGGGCAAATTAATTCTCCCCTCTGAGTTCCTAGCCTGAGGGAGAAGGAAGGGAAAAGACCAGCCACTGAGAGACAGTATTTGAGTGGGTGGAAAAGTGCTGAAGAAATTAGCCTTTGGGCTAGAGGCACCGTCTGTAACTCCTCCAGGGCCCTTCTCAGTCTGAGGCTCCAAAAGAGGGCAGAGCCTGAGAGCAGACAGAGCGTCTGTGCAGGGGCTGCACAGATAGAGACAGCTTGCTGAGGGCCAAGCCCCTCCTCCCCACATGTAACCTGCTGATAAAGACAACAAAGTGTCACCTGCAGAAAGGTGGCTTGTCAAATAGCTGCCTCCACGAATGCTTAAGATTCAGATTCCTACTTCGAAAAGAACATAGTACCAACTCCCAAAGTGTCGTTCTTGAGAGAACAGCGACTGCATTTTCTCCATAAAGATCTCGCCTGTAACTCTCATAACTTCTATTTTTCTGGTGCTTAACAACAATAACAACAAACCATTATCACCAAGAAAAACTTTTATCTGCAATCACAATTAATCTGAACTTTTTTTAAAACTATATTTCAGACTTTCAGTCTTTATGTTTTTGTTTTTGTTTCTGTTGTTGAGAAAAGGTCTCTTTCTGTTGCCTGGGCCAGAGTGCAGTGGCATCATCACAGCTCACTGCAACCACAAACTCCAGGGCTCAAACAATCTTCCTGCCTCAGCCTCCAGAGTAGCTGGCACTACAGGCACGCACCACCACGCCCTAATTTTTCTATTTTTTATAGAGGTGGGGTCTTAGTGTTGCTCAGGCTGGTATCGAAATCCTGACCTCAAGTGATCCTCGCACCTGGGCCTCCCAGAGTGCTAGGATTACAGGCCAGGAGCCACTGCTCCTGACCTAGTCTTTAAACATAACACCCAAAATACTGGTTCTCTTGTGTGCGATATAAATATGTAAATGAGGTATAGTAAATGAGGCAAGCAGCTTGGATGAGAGCCATTTAGTGTGAACATACTGCAAAGAGTCTTGCAGAACGGCAAATGGAGCAGTCAGGAGGCAGAGAACCCATGTGCCACTTAAAGAACATACCATACATGGAAATGCAGCTTTGGCTCGCAATTCCATTAGTGAAAATTAAGGATTGTTTTATTTTGTAAGATTTTTCTCAGGATTCCTTTTGATAAAGAGTTGTTCCGTATCACTTACAATATAGCCTGATTTACGAAAAGCCCATCTGTTCACAACATACAATATTTGTAAAAGCACAGTGGTTTGTTTGGCTAAAAAAAAAAAAAAAGGATCTACTTTTATGTGATATGGCAAGGGCAATGTCCAGTTGACTATTAATAAAAGGAGCACTTTTCCTGGAATTCTCAGAAGAGTCAATTTTTTAAGAGATTGTCCCAGTGAATTATGACCATGACCAGTACAGCTGAGAAACTTGTGCAGCTTATTACTAAAACGATGAGGAAGGAATAGGAGACACTTTGTCACACCAGCAACAAAGGTGCTGGAGGATGCTGGGTATGAACCAGCGCAAGTGAAACAGGCTTATGGTGGAGATGGGGCTTGGGCGTGGAGAGGGGTCATGGAGCAGGAACCAGGCAGGCAGTTAAGAACCAGGGATTCGTGGGCCAAGGGGTAGGGCAATGCTGTGGTTCTGAGGTCAGTAAAGAACTAGAGGGCTCACAGGTCTGGAGACTTTGGGCAGGCAGAATCCAGAGTTACAAATAATGTGAAAACTGGGGGCCCATCAGCTCCAGCCGAGGACCCTCGGGCCCTACAGATATGGGAAGGGGAACCATATCCCAGAGGTCTGGGGTCACTTGTCTGGAATGTAGAGCCAGAGGTCAGGCGAAAACAGGGATTCGCATGTTATGGTTTATATTTGGAAGACGTAGTAGCAAAATGTCCAAAAGAACAGGAAATTAAACCTTATTCTCTGCTGTCTCTGTGTCTGTCTATACTCCCAAGATCTAATCTTTCTGTAACTCTTGTTACCTGAGTGAGGTACGTAACCAACTTGTCAGGTATCCAATAAAAGAGATAAGATGCTCTTTCCAAAGTCACATCTACTGCACATTATTGGACTGAGGGGAGTTCTTCCTGGAGGGAAATTAAATCCTGAGGACCTCAGCATTGGACTTGCCTTTTACCTTCATGCTGCTGCAAAGCTTCAGGCTTGGTAACTGGTGTCTCAGCACAGAGAACACCCAGGTGGCCTCCAAAAATGAGAAACAGGAGACTGCAATGGTCTGTTGTGCCTGCCCTATGACTTTGCGATATTGAAAGCAAGTAGGGAAGCGGGAAAACAGAGAGTAGCCTGAAGCGATTTCTGCCTACTTCACCATTTTACCTAGGGCTATTCTCAAGCACAGGCTACCTGAGCAGAATACCTAATAGGGAGAAGATGATTAAAGATCAGTCTTCTAAGAGGCATTAGGCATATTTGGGTTAATGCAAGCAGGAGAGGAAGGGAGAGAAAGGAGCAGAGGCAACGGGCCCCAGCCAAGTAAAATCCCTGCAAACATTTTGTTCTGTATTAGGTAGTACCCTCTAGCAAGTCCATTTTCATCAGTGATCAAGATGAAGAGAGAGGAGGCATACTGACTAAATCAAGACACCACAGAGTTAAAAGGGACAGCTAGTGCATTAGAGAGCAGAATCTGGGTCTAAAATGATCTCAACAAGATGGGAAAAATTAGAATTTAACCCAATAAATGTAAAAAGTAGGATCTAAAAAGCAAAGTCACATGTACAGAATGGGAGGGGAATGGCTTGACAGCCGGAGAGAGGGTCAAATCTTATAGGCTTTTTGGTAGGCTGCAAAATTTGCCTGAGCCAGCCGGAAGAGTAGGCTGCCAACATGCTAATGTGGTCTCCGGAAGTTCATTCATGGACGTGCACTGCTCTGATGGCTAGGAATTTACGGTGCGCATCTTCTGCATGCTGGCCAGAACACCATAGAAATATGCAGGCAGTTTTTTAGGAAAGACTTCCACAAAAGAGAGATAGTAAGCATGAAAGTGGTAGCAGGATTCAAAACCATGCAGCATAAAGAAAAACTGAAAGGCCTGGGCATGTGGGCTGTAGGGAAGAAGGCTATGGGCATAATTTGTAGGACCCAGTGTAGAATAAAAATGCTTGTTCAAAAAGCAAGGGTGAAAGTGCCATTAAAGGTACTAAAATACCAAGCTTTTTCCTTTAAAGGTAATTTTTTATTTATAAAACATAATAGGGGTAATAAATAGCAATATGAGTAGCAACATAAATTTACAGATGCATAATTTTATATAATACACTAAATAATACTACTTTATTAATGTGATATATGACTAAGTTATTTTGGCCACACTTTTCTTCAAACTCATTTATACTTAAAGCAATTTTATTTTTCTGTCAATATAATTGAAGGCAATGTGCTTTGCTCTTGGCAAATGCAAGGCTGCAAATTGATAATTGATTGTTTTTAATTTTGAGAAGAATCTTTCTGATGATGCAACTGTTACTGAGCTATTATATTAAGAGTATTTTCTAGGCTATGGCAACAGGTATATTTATCAGATAAATTTCTGATAAATTATTTTGGAATGCATATATTTTAGCACATCTGTAGCTGTTTCTCATGAAACAATGTTTCTAAAGAGATTTGACTCTTCCCATAAACTAGTTTCATGTAATCTGAATTTAATTTTAAAGTAATTTTATACAATGGCATTTTAAAGTTTCCTCTAACATTTCCTGTACCTTGTGAAAGTCATACAAAAAACCAAAAGCAGCTTCACTATTTTATACAATACAGACCACCTGCCGGTGTATTCTATCACCATTATCTTCAGTTACACGGGAAAATGAGTTATGAAATTGTCCTCTTTATTAAAAATTGGTTCATCTAACACCTTGCATGGAATTAGTGTTCTTTTCTATTGAATGCAATGATCTTTAAATTTAATTTCTGTTCTGAGGCTGTGGATATTTGCTTTGCATTGCTTTGCAATGCTGTAGTAGTTTTCAAAACCAGAGAGTCTAAATTCAGTAAAGCAGTGGTCCTCAATCCCTGGTCTGCAGCCTGGTACTGGCCCTGTTGCCTGTTAGGAAAACAGGGATGTGCATCCCCGCCTGAGCTCCGCCTCCACCGCGCCCACCCCCGCCCCCGCGCCCGCCCCCGCCTCCCGCCTTCCCCGCCCCCCCACCGTCCGTGGAAAAATTGTCTTCCATGAAATTGGTCCCTGGTGCCAAAAGGTTGGGTACTGCTGCATTAAAGAATTCTAATAACTCCATAGTTTGCTTTATTGCAATGTGTATGCTTTTATTTTGTAATAATATATTGACGAAGTTTATTGTCTGAGCTCCAGCAGCAACTAGCTTGGCATGCAGGCCAGACTTAGTACTTGTACAGATGCTTCAGGGATGGTGCTAGGGTTTGCACGTTTGTGTCTCCTCCGAAGTTCACACTGGTTCTACTACTTCAGTGGACTGAAAAATAAAATAAAATAAAAAAAACAAAATTCACGTTGAAACTTAACCCCTAGTGCAACAGTATCAAGAGGTGGGGCTTTTAGGAGGTAGTTACCTCATAGGGGCAGAGCTATTGTGAGAGGGATTAGTGACCTTATAAAAGAGGTGGGAGGGGACTGTTTGGCCCCTTTGCTCTTCTGCTTTTCTGCCATGTGAAGAAGACTTAGCAGCCCTCCCTTTTGCCCCTTCTGCTATGTGAGGACGCTTAGCAGACACTGAATGCCAGAGCCTTAATCTTGGGCATCCCGGCCTCCAGAACTACAAGCAGTAAATTTCTGTTCATAAATTCCCCAGTCTCAGCTGTTTTATTAGAATAGCACAAATGGGCTAAGACAGGGTTGTGGGAACAGGCGGGCTGCCTACCTGGGGTCCTGCCGCTGTTCCCATCCAGAGTACCTCCTCGATCTCAGGGCTATGGCCCCCGCAGCCACCACTGCTACTAAGGACACTATCAGAAGGTCATCATTTTCAGTCTTGGCCTAGGACTATAGAACAAGAAAGAGTCTCCAGAAAAAAAGAAATAAAACTCACGTGGTTAAGCAAATGGAAATTTTAATAGATTGGAATAAGTCAAAGATGATGGAGCATTCGGGAAAAAATACCACTGCAGAAAAACATGCAAATGTAAAACAAAGAATCATAAGCTCCTGGAAGAAGCAAGAGCCATACAAGATTTGGAGCACAATCTAATTTGCTACTTGATTGAACAGTGAAAAATATTTGTATAGCCAAAATGAAATATGGACTACCTATTTAACCAAATATCGTGAAATAGCTATGTTTGGGAAGTGCAGGAGGAAAATGGGAAGACGCATTGGTATATGAGAGCTAAGTCCTCATCTGCCGTGGTAGGAAGTTAACAGAAAATGGCTAAAAATGATAGTTAAAAATGAGAGAAGAATTGGAAGCAAATGTTAGCGACGCTAGCTGAAAGAGCTGTGAGTAGTTGCCTTTTGGGAATAGGAGAATGGGAGGGTGAAAAGAGTCCGTAAGGTGCTGGTGTTTTCCATATGGGTCTTTTAGTACCATTTGACTTTTGAGTTCTGAACACAGTTACTTTGATGGAAAAAAAATAATTACTGATAAAAAGAACACTGCTAAGGATTAAGACAGGCTTGCTTAAAATCAATGAACCACAAAAAAGATTCCATCGGCTGCCTATGGCACACAGCAAGCACTCAAAAAGTGTCAGCAATTATTATTATAACAGTGAGCAGAGAAGCCCACAGACTTTGCAAGATCACTGCCCATCCATGACTGGCCTTTGTCTACAGCTGGCAGGGATTTCTCATGTGTCAGCTGCAATATTCAGGCTTGGCTTGAGAGCTGGGCACTGTGGTTCAGCTGAAGTCGAGAGAAACCCTTAACTTGGGGAAAAATAGTAACTTTGTGGTAAAGAAACCTGGCAGACATCACCTTAGCCAAGTGATCAAGGTTACTGACCCCAATGATATCATATGGCTATCTTCTGTGCATTTAAAATTATCTCAAATCAAAAAGTTAAAAAAATACTGAAAGAGAAAAAAGGCAAAAGCTTTGAATAGACAGTTCACAGAACTACAAAGTGGCCAATAATATATGAAAATATGCCCAGCGCCATTAACAATCAGAGAAATGTAAATTAGGAGGTATCACTTTATCCCCACCAGAATGGCAAAAAAGTTAGAGAGAATGAAAACAGCTACTAGTTAAGGGAATTTGAGGGTGAAGCTCCCCCAAAATACTGTCTTTCATTCTAAGAAGAAATGTGACAGTAACCCTTTTGGAGGTCAACCTTGGTCTTATCTTTTAAAATGAAAAATCTGCATACTTTCCCACTCACGAGTCCCCCTCCTCGGAATCTATCTGACAGAATCAAGAGTCCATGGAGCTTTAATGACCACGTATTCAATTACACTCATGGCACCCTTGTTCCAAGTAGCCAACCAACCCCTCAGTTAAAATCTAAACAAAGGGAAAACAAATAAACAAAAAAAACAACCAGTCATCAGGAACTAAACTAATAAAAGAAGGAGAGTTAGATCTGTATCTGTAGCAGAAGACTTGGAAAGATTTCTAGAAATCTAGAAAATAGAATATATTTTTTCATATTTCTTCACTGTCTCCCTGTCTTCTGGACAATGTGGTTTGACATCAGGTGGTTATCAGAGGTTACCTGGAATGGGAAGGAGTGTTGATGCAGATAAAAAGGCATACAGAAGGGAAGCAGGAAGGTAAGATAGAAAGCAACACATTTTAAAAAATATCTCCCAAATAAAAATAGCATGCATGAAATAATCTCAATTATGTTAACTACATGTATATACAAAATTTATGTATATGTAAAATATTGTCAAGAAGTGGCTAATGGGATCATCTCAGGGTGGTGGGGTTTTAAGTGACTTTTAAAGTTCTTTCTTACACTTTTATACATTGTCCAAATTATTTCAAAGAGCATGTGTTAATTATATAAACTGAAACAGCGATAAAACTATTTTCACAGTGAGGAAAAAAAAAAACTTGTCAAGGATCCATGCATCCACTTGATGATTTCTTTAAAACAAAAGTGTAACAAAATGTCCTGGAACAGACACGGTCCTTTATTTTACTATGTGATAAAGGAGGTAGCATTTCTTTTATATATTCTAATGCTCCCTCTCTTTTGCTCTGAGGAGGTTTCCTTGGCATTCTAAGAATTGTTAAATAAGTACACATGCCCCATTTCTAAACCTGAAATCATTTAACAGATGTGGTTACTGTCTGCCCCATCAGTTGTGCTATTCCCCATTGCAGACCAGGAAACGAGAGCTGAGAGCAGCTGAAGCACCTACTCAACATCACACGGTTGGGAGCTCTCCCAGGCATGGCCCCTGGGAGCTGGTAGATAAACTGGAACGAAAATTCTGAACCTTCTTAGTCTCCCAGGCCAATTTTTTCATCTTTCTATAGCATAAGCTCCTGTGTGAAGCCACCCCTTTCCTCTGCCCTTTTCTGGAGTGGAAAAGGTCTGCAGGGCCAGGCCCCTCCGTCAACACCCTTTGCTTAAAAACCACGATTACTCTGCTCCTCCACAGCCTGTGGAAAATAAACGCAAGCCAGTCAGCAAACTTTCAAGAATGATGATTCTGGCTGCTTTAGGGTCCCAGTCATCCCCGCAGCCTGGCTGTGCCTTCTGTAAGCCTATTTCATCACAAGCTCCCTGCCAGCAAAACTCCCACAATAGAAAACCATCTGGAGAAGAGCCAGGCAGAGGCCTTGACCTCAGTGTTCTAGGCACTGGGAGGGATGATGCAGAGACCAGCAAGACCGCAAAGCAGTGACCGCCGCCTCCAGGCTGCCCACGGCTGCTGCCCTCGGGGCTTGTTCTGCCACCTGATTTAAAAAACAGGCTTTCAGAATAATAAAAGCAGAGCATCTTTGAATACAGAACCATTGGCTCTGAGAATCATAAACTCTTGAGAGTAGGAACCATGGAATCCTAGCATCTTGGCACTGGAAGTTACCTCGGAGGTCATCCGGTCCTGTCTCGCCACCTAAGCGACAGGTATTTCTTCTGAGGAAGCTGAGTGCAGCAACGGTGTGGCCACGACACCTCACGGTGTGGGAGCATGCCCAGGCTAGCAAAAGTGAGAAGCCTTTTTGGGGTCTCTAACTTCTGAAATGGTATGTGAGGCAAGAAGATGTCCCTTCTTGGTCACGACCCAAACTACTGTTCTCTGGAAGACTCCCGTATTCTTGGACTCTCTTAAAACTTTATCCTCCATTGAGGGAAGTTTAAGGAGGGAGAGGAGGCTCTGGAAACTCTTTAAAATGCCTCCAATGCTGCTTCTAAGGATCCAGTGTTACAGACCATCCCTGAGAGAACAAAGGGAAGTAGGAAATTCTTCTCTCTACTACAGAACTATAGACTATTTCAGGTGGCATTTTTGCCCCCCATCCAATTTTTTTTTTGGCTTTTATATCAAAAACAGCCTATTCTGTGAACTACATAGAATCTGAGCTAGTTTGATCGTCTCCTTCCTTCCATCCGTTGCAGACTTTGGCCATAGCCCGTGAGCATTAGAAAATAACTTGTCGCCCGCACAACTCCCTGTCTCATTCTTAAAGGAAAATATTTATATTATGCCATGGAAAGGGTTTCCATGGCAGTGACGACTGTAACACTGTTGCCTTAGCAACCGCTTGAGTCCATCCTGAATGATCTGAAATCCCCTTCACAGACAAATAAGGAAAATCTGTCAAAAGTGCTATTCTGCCGGTGGGAAGCCCTGAAAGACGGTTTTCTGGCACCCTAGTTCTCCCTCCAGCTCCTTCCCCTTGGTCCCCCAGCACATCTCCTTCTATACACTCTCGCGGGAACGTTCTATATTTGCTGCTCTTGTATGTGCTTGACCTTGCCCTTTTCCTAGTGATTAGACACGAATGCACAGTGGAGATGCTGCCCGGATCTCTGCGAAGGGTTAAGCATTGGCATGCGAGGCCATGCCAAAGATAACAGGACGCAGAATAAACATGCAGATCATCCTTTTTATAGAGCCTTGCTGCTCGTCCCTGGAGACTGGGTGTGCATTTTTCTCTTTCAGCCCCAAGGCAGCTCTGAGGGGAGAGTTTTACAGGAAAGACCAGTCGTCCCTGAGGTACAGTTTCCAGTCATGACATGTTAGCAAGTCACCCCTCGGGCCTCAGTTTCCTCACCTGTAAAATAAACGGGACAGGTGGAGGAGGGTCCTTCTGGCTCTTACACGCTAGCAATTTTTCTGAATCAAGAATGTATCATCCTCTCTCTTGCATAGTCACCAGAGATTTCTCTTAGCATGCCTGCGGGGCACTCAGACATGACACCGGGACAAGAGAAATCCAGGCACATGCCAACAGTGCACGAGGAAGAGCCTTTCCAACCATAACACACACGTGGACATGGGGAAAAAGCACCATCATTATTAGCACTGTAAGCTCTAAACTGCAGACCCCATCTTCAGGGCCACTCTAACTCAAAATCTTTTATTGCAGAAGATGCTATAGCAAGCTGATTAAATCAACAAATGAACCCTCTTTGGGAAGCAGAGACTTTTCTCCCAGAGAAAATATTTTCAGTGCAATTCATGCCCATCTCTAGAATTTTCTTTGCCTCTTTCGTTATCGAAAAGCAGCTTGAAAAGCTAGAAATGCTGACGTGTTTTCTTTCATTCTTCTTTCTGCTTCTTACTGACAGGGAGAAAGCTGTTTGAAGAGAGGGAAAGCAGTTTAAATCATTTTTATCATTTTACTAGTAGGCAAGAAAATCTTATTGGCTTGGTATGGAGACTGGGAGAAATGTAACAAGGCCTGCATGGAGTGGGGGAAGAAAAGAAAAAAAAAGATGCAAAGGTTATTAATACTTCAGAAGGAAGCTGAAATACCTCTTCACCAAAGCTCTTCTTGGAAGGTATAATGTCTACCAAGGTCACTTCAATTCAGATTTTGACCTAGCCGAGAGGCAGGGTGGTGCAGGAGTTAAGGGGTAGGCTTTGGAGTCTACAGAGCTAAGTTCAGAGCCTGACTCTGACACACACAGCCCTTGTGATCATGGCAGGTTACACGACCTCACTAAGCCTCTGTTTGTATATCTGTAAAATGGGAGAAGTGATGTCTACATCACAGGCCTGTGTGATCGTTAGTTTTATGTGTCAATTTGGCTGTTATGGGACCCACAGGGTGCTATACTAATCTTGGTGTTGCTGGGAAGGTATTTTACAGATGTGGTTAACATCTACAGTCAGATGATTTTGTCGAGGAGGTTTCCCTCGATAATGTTTGTGGGCCTCATCCAATCAGCTAAAGGCCTTAAGAGCAAAAAATGAAGTTCACTAGAGAAGAAGAAACTGCCTCAAGACTGCAACACAAACTCCTGCCTGAGCTTCCAGCCTGCCAGCTTGCCCTATGAATTTTGGACCTATCAGCCCCTACAGGAACCAATTCCTTAAAATAAATCTCCTTATCTCTTTGTCTCTGTCTCTGCTACTCTCTATCTCAATATAGACAATATGTATTTTATATTTTATATATATATCTTCTGTTTCTCTGGAGAACCCTGACTGATACGCGCTGTTTGGGGATTGATATAACATATGGACATTAGGCGTGTTTTCCAGGCCTGCCCAATCGCAGCCTGTCAGAAGAGTAACTGGCCTGTCCATGGGCCCAGTGAGAGACCCCACTGTGCCCCCATGACCCCTCTTGCCTGCTGGCCACAGCTGAATGGACGAGGCAGCAGCAGATCTCTGACCTAAAGGCAACCAATCATCTGACCTGATCTGATCCAAAAGAATGGGCCAGGCCAATTAGTTTTCTTTTCTTAGGAACCTGAATAGGAACTAAAGAAAAAATTCACCAGTTGATGGAGAACAAGTCAGGTAAGTGGTGGAACAACTGAAAGGGCACATCACTGGTGGTCATGGAATGAGACTTTTCTTATCCAGCCCACATAGTGTTCTGCATTTGTGTGAATCTGTTACCAATCTTTAAAATGTGGGATATTTTCATAAAACCCCAGCTCTTCGGCTTCTCTTGAAAAGCCAAAAGCTCCGTGATGTGGCGTCTACATGTCATGGATGCCATCAGCAGGAGCTGGCAGCTGCCTGCTTTCCCTGGCCATGTGTTCTCCCAGCCACCAGCCTCCACCGTGCCCTGTTATGCTCACCCTTGGGTTACCTGCCTGGCACATGCAGGCGTTGGTGCACGCCCGTGCAGGTGTTGGTGGTTGCAACCCCTGAATTAGAGGAAAGGTCCTTAGACAACTGCTTGTCAGAAATTGGAGTTGCCTTGAGTCCAGAGCCAGAATGATCAAGGCAAACCTTAATGTGGTTCCTGCTCCTAGATTTCCTTGAGGCTCCCCTTAATCTTCTACATGGAGCTTTACAATAAATCCTCTCTTCTTAAGCTAGCTTGAATGGGTCTTTATTCCTTGCAATAGAAAGAGCACAATATATACAGGGTAATAATTGAAACCCTCCCCAAGTCTCTCAGAGACTGCAGTTTGTGCACAGGCTGCTGTCTAAGGAGGACTCCAGGGATCACTGGCTAATGATTGGGAGCTGCAGCCCCAGGGATTAGCTAGGCATCAGGAACCAGAGTCAGGCCCACTTTGCTGGGGAAGATACATGGATGAGAGCTGTGGAGGCTGACTCATGGGCCAACACTTTGGTAAATACCAAAGTAACTCCCATAAGTACCTACCCGGGATTTCCTGGGCTCAGGTGTAGGCAAGATGTAGATTGATTCTCTGGATATGGGAAGCCAAAGGTAGTGTCCAGCAGGACTTTGGGGATGCTGATCCACACAAGTGATAAGAAGGGACCTTAGATAGCCCTAGCCTCTGGAGGCCTCTGGCTAGACTGTGGGCGGTGTCCCAAGACAGCTGGGGCAGTAAGTTCTGGGACTTGAGGGATTCTGGGCAGAGGCTATTTATCAACCAGTATGGAAGGGTTAATGCTGGCACAGCCCGAAAATCTTCCTTTGCTATGCACAGGGATCTTTAGAAGCCCTGTTTTGGCAAGGATTTTGGTTTAGAGATGTGTGTGAGCTCCAGGGGATTGCAGTTTGTTATCACTGACTCCCAGGTACTCTGGACATGAGCCACAAATCTCAGTGGAGAGTGAGGTCTTTATCTTGTCTACTAGAGATAGGATGGTGGTATTGTGTGGATCAACACATCAGCAAGGTGGTGGAATAGGGCTTGTCTCACTACAGAAACATCAATTTGAACAGCTATTTATGCACAAAAAATACCTTCACGAGAGCTAAGGAAACAAGGTAAGAGATTACAGCACCTTGGTACAGCACAGAAATAAGAAAAAATACGTTAAAGAGGGTAAAAAGGACAGTTTCACATTATCTGCATCACCCCTCCCCAAAGTCTGGGCAGTACAGCACAGAGAGATACCTTCTATGTCGAGGAAGGGGAGACCAGTATATACAACTTTGCCTTAGACTCTGCCCCAGTAAAACTCAGCACTGTTCAGGAACCCATGGCCCTAGACTTCATTCAGGCCAGTACTCACAGACTGAGCCTCTAGGCCAGTCCTGGTGCCAAGTGGGATCCCACAGCACAGGCTCCAGGCCTGCATGGCAGAAGGTCTCCAGGCCCATCCTGCCATCAGGCTGACCCAGTGACCTGGGGCTTTGGGCCTGCCCTAGTGCCAGGTCCACCCTGACAGACTCAGTCCACAGGCCCATCCCAGGACCAGGCCAGCCCCACAGCCACAGGTTTCAGGTCTGCCCCAGCACCAGGTTAGCCCCACAGCCCTTGTCATCAAGATAGCACCCACAGACACAGGCTCCAAGTCAGCCCCCATAGCTCCAGGCACCAGGCCAGAATCTGTGATCCTAGGCTCTAGGCTGGCCCCCTGTGGCCCCAGATTCCAATGGACTCAGAGTCTAGGTCTGCTCCAGCAGACTCAGGGGCAAGGTCCACTCCAGTAGACACTGCTTCTAGGTCAGTCCTCATGGACTGAAGTTTCAGAACCATCCCTGCAGACCCAGGTTCCAGACCAGACCCCATGGACCTAGGACCCAGGCTTGCCCCTGTGGACTCAGACTCCAGGACCACCCCAGCACCAAACCCACCTTGCCCCATGTGGACTGAGGCTCAAGGCCCACCCTACACCAGGTCAGCTCCTTTGGACACAAGGTTCAGGCCAGCCCCTGCATACGCAGGTGCCAGACTAGCCTACCTAAGGATTATAGCAGCAAGCCTGCCCATGGATTACGCCAGATAGCCTGCTAAGAATCTCTGGACAGGCTGACTGGTGAAGGACTTTCTCAGACAAAGCCAGTCTGTAAAAACTGGAATAAGTCCCTGCTTCTTCAGATGTGCAGACACCAACACATGGCCACAAGGAACAAGAACAATCAGGGAAATATGATATTGACAAAAGAACAAAATAAAGTACCAGTAACTGATTCTGGAGAGTTAGTTATGTGAACTGCCTGACAAAGAATTCAAAATAATTGTTTTAAGAAATCTCAGTGAACTTCAAGAAAATACAAAGAACAACTCAAAAAAAAATCAGGACAACAAATAACAAAAATGAGAAACTTACCAGATTGAAACTATAGCTATAAGTCAGCGTAGCTGAGATGCATGTATGCCTGACTCACAACCTGGGCCTGGGGATGAGAGCAGAATCCCTTATACTGACCACTTGACACCTTTTGACAGTGGGAAGTGCCTTAATGTCAAGTTTTAAATCAATGGTTGGAGTAAGGAGCATGGTTATCTGAGAAAGGAGGAAAACAGGGTTGATTTCTTGACATTTTCCATGGTTGGATGGATGGGAAACCATCTTGTATCCCTGAGTTGCATCTCTCTCATTTGAAAACAAGTTTTTAAAATTCAGATTATTTTCTGAATCTAAAGTAACCTCACTTTCAAGGTGAATAATTTTGAAAAAGCATAAAAGAATAAAGAAGAAAGTAAATGTTAATGCTACTGCATAGTGGTAAAGCATATTGTGGCATTGAGCTGTTTATTGATTCTTCTCAGATCAGTCCTAGAACTAGAGATTTAGAGCTGGGGGAGTGGTTCAGTCTTCAGTGAAACCAAGTGTGAACCTTTTACCTGCGGAGGCAGTTATGGACTCCACCAAGTTACATATGCTGTGAACATCCACTAGCATCCCTCATGTGACCAGAGTCTGTTTTAAGCTCTGGAGTAATAGTCCCCATTCCTTAAGGCAATAATTACCTTCTTTTAGAAAACTACAAAACTGACTCAGTAGCCATATAAATCCACAAATTCCTTTCTAACTTTGCCTTAAATTTAGCATATCCTTTTAGGAAGCCACCTCTGCCTTCCTCACAAGTAGTTGTAACTAATTCTCTTTGTGCTGTTTCATATAATATATACCCAAAGTCAATGACTCTTTTTAAATCAGAATTGTTCCAGGGTGTGTCTCTCAAGTTAATTCTGTGGAAGTCTGATTGTCTTTCTCCCTCCACACCTCTGACTGTCATCTGCCTCACACTTGCATGGAGAGGCCTCAGGACCTCTTCTTGCCTCCTCTCTCTACCAGTTTCAACAGCACATTTCAGGTTGGCAGGTTCAGCACAAGTTAGTACAGGACCAGGTGTCATGTGATAAGACAAGGGTAGGAGACATTGCTTTAAATAAGCTGCTCATAACAAATAACAGATCTCCCAGGAGATCTTTTCTTTCGTATATGTCTACGGCCCCTGAGTTAGTCACCAACCAAGATAAACTCCCACAAGCCCTGTTTAAGCCTTCAGATTAATTTCTTCTGACGATGCAGTAGACCTCTACTAAACACCTACCATGAACCATGTTCTGTATAGGTGTGTTAGGTGACACCAGCTGGTTAAGACAGTGTCTACCATCAATGAGTGAGAGAACTACAGAAAGTGAGGGCAGGAAGGAGCAGAGGACCACAGGGGCCAACTTCTCATTACGCTGGGGAGGAAAGTGAGGCACAGCATGGCGACGTGTCTTGTTCTTCCAGGATTCCATAGTAACGCCAGAGATGGACTTAGAATCCAGGTCTTTGGACACGTTGGCCAAGTCTTTGCCATTTCATCATGAAGAATACTTAGAGTACAGGGGAAAACTTCAGGTTTTTAGGCAGGTGACCTAAAGGAGTGAAGTGAAATGAGCAGGGACTGTGTTGAATGGGCACAGACCCCTCTAAAGGTGACCCCATTGTCTCAACCTTGCATACTTCATCCAGCCTATTCATAGTGGGGCCAGAGAAGGGTTGATAAAGTTAGGCTAAGTCCAGTCCCTTAGCTGTGCTTGGTTAAATGCCCTAATAATTGAAGTTTATTTAACTTAGGCATACAAATTGCCTGAGGGTATTTTAAAATGTGGATTTCTGGACTCTCCCTGGGGATTCTGAGCATAACCTGTTGTGACTGCCTCCTAGGCCAGTGAAAGTCATTGGGGAGGGAGAGCACCAGGCTAGTCCCTGAGAGACTTGAAATCTGGAGCTTGCTGGGAGAGCTAGCTGTGTGACTTGGACAAACCCCTTCAGTTCCCTGTGTGTTGTTATATAAGGAGTTTGGATGGGATAACTCCAGCAGATGCTCCAGTTCTGACATCACAGGGTTGTGTCATTTGACAAACTCCAAACACTCCAGATCCTTGGATTGGCTGAGCAGACAGACACAGAGTGACTGGGGGCATTGGCCACACTCACACCCACCTGCACTCGGTTCCCCAGGACAGTATTCTCTCCTACAGAGAAACCTGGAGATGAGTCCCTGGCCCAGTTGGAACACCTCATGCCAACTGATGCCTTTCCAATACACATGCCCTTCCCAAAGGCTCTGAGAACAGACTCCCACCAAAGGGCTACCTGTCTAACTGTGTTGGGTTCTTCAGACTCAGATGTTTTATTTCTTCTTTCTCCCATTGACATACCTGATTTCTGAGGACACTCCCTTACACACCTGTGAGGGGATCAGTGCATAGACACAAAACATGTGATTCTTGAAGGCATGAGAAAAGAAGGCGTCCTGAGGAATCAACCCTGGGCTGGAGAGGTGGAGCACTCCTGTCTTTCCCCTTTGAGCCTCAAGGCACTATGGACAGGAGGAAAGCTTTGGGGTCAGATATGAGTTCCAATCCTGGCTTGGCCACTTGCCAGCTGGGGATAATCGAAGTGACTTACTTCTCTGAGCCTCAGCATCTCCTTGTCTGTAAAAACAAAATGGGAATAATGAAGCTCACCTGCAGAGTTGCAGCAAGAATTAAATCTGATGATATGCATGCAAGTGTCTGGCACTTAGGAGGGACTCAGAATCCTCGCCCTTCCCTTCGCCACCTCCAGCTTTCTTGTCACCACCCTCTGCTGGGGGAAGGCATCTCTACCTAGTGTCTCCAGCCTCAGGAGTCATCAAAATAGCATGGGGGTAGGGGGAGGAAGCCTAATCTCTTCACATTATCGAAAAGTATTCAAAAGAAACATTTATACCAAAAGCAACTCTGGAGAAACAAAGGGAAATAAACAAAGCACATATAAATCCACAAAATGAAATGCAAATCATAGCTCCCATAAGAGCCTCTGATAAACTAACTCCCCACAGTTCCCAAGAACAATGGGGCCAATTGGAGCTGGGGGCTTCTCTCCAGCTGAAAATTGGAGCCCTATCTCTCCAGTGGTGCCTGCTCTGCCTCCGGCTGTTTTCTGAGTCCAAGGAGGACAGGAGGTATTGTGAGTTGGAGGCACAGAGAGCGCTCTGACTTGCCTGTCAGCTTTGCCACTCCTCTGTGGCTCTGGCCCAACGCACACTCCTCCCTTCCCACATTCCCACCCCACCGGCAGCCACTACAAAGGATAAATCCACAGCCCTGCCTGCACAGAGCTGCAAAAGATTGCACAAAGCCTGTCACGACTCCAGGCTCAGGGGAGACTCGCACCCACTCAGGTGGGTGTTGGACAAACAGCAGGAAAAAGAGGCTAACACTGCTGCCTTTTCTGCGTGGGTGGCTGGAAATGTTGAAGAACAGAGAACAAGAGCAGCAGGACCCAATCCTGGAACTCACGGCTCGCAGTGTACCACCCATACTCAGCCCTGGGAGGCTGGGAGGGGTGAGGGGCCTAGAGGGCGGGTCCTGCACAGCTGCCATCTTGAAGGTAGGACTGGTCAAACCATAGGCATTGCCTGAACTTGAGACAACCAAAGTGAGCCCTGACCCCCAGCTCACTAGGCCTGGAGAAAGAGTGAGACCCTCAAGTTCCAGGCCGGACAAGCAGGAATAACACTGCAATACAGGCTACCTTTGCTGAGCACAGTAAAGGTTAAGTAAGCCCCCCTGGGCCAAAGGTGGCCAGGGACTGCTCGGGGATCTGGAAAACTTGCCAGTGAGTGATTTAAGAAGATAAGGGTGCTTAGCAGAGAGAAAGAAGCTTCAGGGGCATCTGGGTCTACATATGTGAGGGTTCATCTGTGGAAGAGAAATTTGCCATAATTAGAGGATGCCTCAGAGCAGAACTGGAGTCAGAGGGTGGAAGTCACAGAAAGAATTTCCAACGGTGGAACAAGCACTGCATTGAGATCTTTAGAGGGATGATCTGTTTGGAATTTGAAAGAGGCATGCCCCACATGAGACATGTTGGTGGGCATTATACCAGTTATGGAGCCAACAAAGGGCCTATTGAGCCCTCTTCAATATTCTGAGTCAGCTAGCGATGCACACACGTGTGGGCTTTCCAGTCAGAATATAAAAGCCATCATCTCAGCGAGTCAACGTACGGATCCCTCCCCCATGAATGTCACCAACTCTGAATTTTCGGAGCTTGTCCCTAATGGCTCTAGCTCTCAGTTTGAAGGTATGTTTATGGTCAAAGCCTGATAATCTAGTACTCTTCCCAGGCTCTCCCTGAGCCTGGGAACATGCTAGTGGATCATGAGAAGTGCAATCATGCCCAGGTCAACAGAGACACAGGCCGACTCTGCCAGAAGTAAGGCATGGTAGGTCCTAATTCCATGGCAGGACTTCCTGAGGGGGCATCCTTCTTTGAGTCAGGTCCACTGGGTCCATTTGCTCATCCAACCCGTCGCCACCTTGTCTGGGTACACAGTTTATGGTGCTCCTTCTGGGAGAACTAATAATCCATAAATGAAGGAGTCCCATGAAGGGACCGCTCCAAATGGACCATTCCCTGTGGGTCATCATTGCTTTTTCTTGGCTATTGGCAGAAGCTTGCCCTCTTAGCCCCTAAAAAGTTGGCCCAGAATTCAATCCACCAGAACTGTCATATCTGTCCACAATCCCAAACAAGAACATCTCCTATCAGGTTATATTTTAGAACAGACATAAGGAGAATGAAGCTGTTCCTATAGTGGAAATAATAATTAATAGGGAGCATGAAATATTTTTTGCATTCAAAGCTCTTTATACTTGCCTCATTTATCCTCCACAACAATGCTTTTTTTTTTTTTTTTTTTTTTGAGACAGAGTGAAACTCTGTTGCCTGGGCTAGAGTGCTGTGGCGTCAGCCTAACTCACAGCAACCTCAAACTCCTGGGCTCAAGCAATCCTACTGCCTCAGCCTCCCAAGTAGCTGGGACTACAGGCATGCGCCACCATGCCCGGCTAATTTTTTCTATGTATATTTTTAGTTGGCAAATTAATTTCTTTCTGTTTAGAGTAGAGACAGGGTCTCACTCTTGCTCAGGCTGGTTTCGAACTCCTGACCTTGAGCAATGCTCCCGCCTTGGCCTCCCAGAGTGCTAGGATTACAGGCGTGAGCCACCATGCCTGGCCCACAACAATGCTTTTATGAGATACATCTCCTTGACACTTTGTATCAAGCAAAGACATATCTATGAGAGACATATCATAGAGACATATCTATGAGCTGTGATGACACATAACACATGACCCTGCCTAATCTAAGGTCATAAAGATGTACGCCTACACTCATTATTTCATCTAAGTTTTTTTTTTTCAGTTTAGGTTTGTTTTTAGATTTATCACTTAAGTCTTACATGTAGTTTTTGGTCAATTCTCAGTTGATTTTCGTGTATGGTGTAAGATAGGGGGCCTATTTCATTCTTTTGCATCTGGATATTCTGTTTCCTGGGATTGTTTGTTGAAAAGATTATTTTCTACCCCACTTAATTGTTTTGGAACTTTTGTCGAAAATCAGTTGTACACAAATGCATGAGTTTATTTCTGGTTACTCAATTCTATTCCATTTACCTATATGTATATTCTTGTGCTAGTAAATTTTTAATTTGTTTTGGTAAGACACCTCAATTTGTTTGCACCCTCTCTTTGTTGCTTTGGAAGTTATCATCTAGCTTTCCCTAGAATGGGATGAAATATCTTCTGAGGGGTGGGGAACCTGAGGCCTCAAGGCCACATGTGGCCCTCCAGTCCCCAAGTGTGACCCTTCGACCAAATGCAAACTTCACAGAACAAATCTCTTTGTTAAGAGGATTGGTTCTGTAAAATTTGGATTCAGTCAGAAGGCTGCACTCAAGGATCCAGAAGGCCACATGTGGCCCCAAGGCTGGGGTTCCCCACCCACCAACTCTTTGTACCTTCAAAGATGGAGGATCCTGGTTTTTCCTTCTCTTATTATTTAATTACTAATAATTTGAGCACCAGTTTTTATGAATGGAGTGTTTGTATGTTCACTCTGGCTATCCAGCATTCTTTTCTTGTCCAAAAACACCCTAGTTTCCTTTTGGGGCTCTACATCTCTCCTACTGTTTGTGACTGGTATATGGCATATCGGTGCCTCTTGTCGCCAAATAGAGAAGCTGATAAGTTACCAGAGGCCACCTTCAGCAGGTTCTTTCTCTGTCACCCCAATACAGCCAAGTTGGCATGTGACCTAAGCCCAACCAATAAGATTCTCCCCTGGGATTTTGAATGTTAGGCAGAGTAACACAAATATACCAAAATGGGAGCAGCAACATCCTGACTGTCAAGGACATCTTGTCATGACTCCTGTCCTGCTTCCAAGCTGTCTTCTAGACTTCCCATCACATCCACAAGCTCTCTGATAACGTCCCAGTAAAATTCCTTTTTTGTATAGATCATGTTTTAGGATTTGGCCAAAACCAGGGATGACCTTCCCTGGCATTATTTTGATTCTTTATAAATAAGCAACAAGACGGAAAAATCAAGTCACCAAGAAATGGAAAAGTCAAAAGGCTTTTATGCTATTTTCTTTATTCTCCCAGTGCATTGCTGCTTAGTGATGGGCTGAGAGAAGAACTGCTTCGATGTACCACATTCAAGTAAGTACTAAGGAGCCAAAGCAGGCGGCTTGCAATCCATCCCCATTATTCCCATGAGTGGCACCTTCATGTGGCTTGCATGAGCCTAAACACATCCCCTGTGCAGCCTTGAGGTGAGGAGGATCTTCACTCCAGAGCCAATGAACCACAACCCTGGACTATGCTGTGAATCAATGGCCTGCTCATTCAGCCTCACTATGAGGACACCCTTACAGAGCCCCCAGCTCAATGGAAAGACCAGAAATGGCATGGACCCCAAGGATGGTATAGAGGCTCTTGTGTCCTGGCTCAGGAGCTGAACCAAGCCCTCTGGAGAAGCCAGAGCTGAGCCAGTGGGACTTACAGTCCCTGACTCATAGCTGAGACACAGCACAGTTTGGGGGCCATGTGACTCACCACGTTCACCAGAAAGTAACCTCAGGTTAAATGACTCAAGAGTCAATGGGGTGATGTGACTCCCAATAAGCTCATTCAATCTGGAAATTCATTCCAATGATTCCTGAAATATTGGGGCCTGCTCTGCACTCGCCCCCCACCCTGGGGGCACATCAACACCAGAAGACAGAAGAAAATCACAACCAGAAAAAGAGAAGATTCGAGTAGAATGGAAGAGTCTAGTGGGCAGCTCACCAAAGCACCATCGAGAGGGACTGGAATCTTCCTGCATCAGAGGACAAAACTAAAACTGATGGCTAGAAGTTCTAGGGCAACAGATTTGGATCAGAATAAGGAAAATCTTTTAAACAAGCAGGGCAGCAGTGAAGTGGGCTATCTGTGAGAGGCTGACAGGATAGAGGACAAGGGCCTGGCCTCCAGTGGCAGCTACCAGGGTGAAGTCCCAGCTCTGTCACTTAACAGCTGCGTGACCTTGGTAAATTCCTGAGCCTCTCTCTCCTCATTTCTACAGAGAAGGAAATCATATTTATAGTACCTACTTCTCAGGGTATTTGTGAGGGCTAATGAGTTAATATCTGTAAAGGGCATTCAGTGGTGCTTGGTGTATACATATACTCACTACGTAAGTGCTAGGTTTTAACGAGAATGATGTTTGTGAGCACCTCGTGGCTGGAAGGGGTCGAACTTGGGTTGCAAGACAAGTGTCAGAGATGCTAGAGGTCATTCTTGACCAAGATGGAAGATGGGACCAGACCATGGTATGGAGAACAGAGCACAGGTTTGGTGGCAGACATCCCTGGCTTCACATCACACAGCTGCCACTGTGACTTTGGGCAAACCACAAAATCTCCAGGTCTCAGTTTTCACATCTATAAATGAGGCTGATCTCTTGTACTCCCCAACACTGTCACAAGGATGAAATAATTGTATGTCCAGGTGTCTGTTATGGTATTCACACTTGTTTTGTATTTTTAAAATTGCAAAATGTAATAATAAAAGGCACTTACAGAAGGATCACCTGTGCATGGTCCCTTGGCACAGAGTGCGGCACTGTGGGTGTGATGATCATTCTCTGCCCTCCTACCTGAGTGCCCAGTGGCTCCCCGGACACCAGAGCTTGTCCCCAGCAGTCTTCTGGTTGGTCTCTTTGTCCTTTTACAATGAGCACCCTGTCCTTTCAGGCTGCTTTGTGTGACTCACCCTTCTTTGCAATTAACTGTGATGTTCTGCTGGAGGCTTCCATTATAAATGACGAGAACAGCCACTTTGGCCCAAACAGGGTCTGGCAGGCGGCTTATTTCACCTCACAATTTACTGCTAAAGAGACAGACGATGGACCCTTGGGCAGGTCATGGCTGGCCCGCTTTCCTCCCCCTTGCCCAGTTTTGTCCCCTGGCCTGGGTCCCCATGGCACATTCAGTCCGGAGGGCCAGGCCTGCACTCTGACGCACTCACGGGCACCTGGCTGGCCAGCAGGAGCCAGGAAGCTACGCTGGCAAGGACGTTGGCAAGGAGAAAAAGGCTGTTTCTTCTCTTGGAGCTTGTCTTCCACTTGATTCAGGGTGTTTTAATTGAACACCTACTCTTTGCCAGGCACACTAGGGGATCGGATGTGAATTACAGCAATCCCTGCTCCCTAGAAGCTTAGGATTCGACAGGAGATGAAGGAAATCCATGACTAGTCCTGAGCCTCTGCTGTGATGCTGAGCAGTCACTGTGGAAGTAGAGAGAAGGCAGAGACTTTCCAACAGAGGGGGCCCTAGAAAGCCTTAAGACAGCTGCCATTTGTTGAGCACCTACTGTGTGGAGGATACTCCCCTTATTTCATTGAATCTACATAACTTTGCAGGGAATGGGATTATTAATATCACCCCTATTTTACAGATAATGAAAATGAGGTTCTGAAAGGTTAAATAACTTGCTCAAAGTTGCATAGCCAGTAAGAGGTAGAACCAGGACAAAATTCTCATTCCAAAACATGTCCTTTGTCCAGGAGGCCAGACTGCCTAGTTCTTAGAGAAGGCTGAATTTGTCATGGGCCTGAAAGGAGGCTGATATTTTTCTCCCACAGCTCTGGGGGAAGGGCATTCCTTCTATTTCTGCTTCTGGACAGGTACAAACCGCCTGCTTTAAGACACAATGAATGTTCTCCTGTCCACTTTCCACAAGGGCTGATGAAGCCTAATAGCAGCCTGGGAGGCGCCATTCATTCTAGCTCCTCGCTCCAGCCGCCACCTGTGATTCAGCCCTAAATGAATAACCACACTGTCAGTCCAAATGGTACCACCTTCCTCAGGACCAAAACCCGGATTGATTTAGCACCCGCTGGGAGCCGATACTGGTTACACACCATTAATAACCCATTCAACCCTCTAACTAGCCAAGCACAAACACATTCTTTATGTCACCTCGGGGCAAGTTTGATCTCAGTCACAGAAGTTTAGGCTATCAGTGCTGGAAGAAAATTGAGCACTTAAAGATAACTGAGTTCAAGGTCCTCTTCTTACAGAACCCACGCTGAGGTTCAGAGAAGGGAAGGGCTGGCCTGTGCGCTTCAAGGAACGATGTCAGAAGGGACACTGTCTTCTCCATGATCCACACCTGTTGGGAGGAGCAGAATGATGATTTATGGAGCACATCTGCAGGCATCTGGCCCAGGCATTGTACTACCTCGTTTCATCCTCACCACAGCCTCACTTCATCCCAATTAGAGGGCCGTGCACCCCATTTTAGATGAGAAGCCTGATGAGGTGAGTGTCATGGGAGGTGCCCGAGGTCACATGAGAAGAAGTGTAGCCAATGTGGGAGCACATACCTGCTGTCCCCAAGGTCCCTTCAGAGAATGGGAAAGGGCAGATGTCCCCACCCTTTTGGGGGCCTGCAAAATGGAGCTGGGTTTGGTATGGGCTCAGAAGATCTAGGACCCAGTTTCTCCAGCTCAGAGGGGCCTGGCACTGGGCTTTTTCAAGGAGAAAGATATGTGCTGCCTGAAGTAATGACCAGCCCCGGGCAGGCATGAAGTGACACAAAGAGGGCTGGGCAAAGTGTACTTACATTTCTTGTTTTGTTCCTAGATGACTCATGCAACCCACAGAACAAAATTAATGTCTTCCCCAGCACCAGCAAATTGCATTTCTTTCTTCAAAAAATCACAATCAGCCTGCAAAGGGCCCTGGTTTATTCTGGGGACATAGAGCCATCCTGTGGCCACTTCCACTGGACAGACTGGAAGCTGCAATCAGGCCCCCAGGAATGGGGCGCCTCCCTGAGGCTCTCCCTGGCCAGACCCTCTGCTCCTGCCAGTAACATTTTGTCACACCCTTGTCTCTTCCAAACTGATGTTCCAAGTACTCCGGGAGCTTCCATTTCCAGTCCCCTCACAGAGCCCCTCTCCCCTGTAGGTGGCTAATTTACATGCCTCTCCCCCTTCAGCTCTAGGGGATGCCCTCTGTGAGCCTTCTCTGCCCTCTTCCAGACCCCAGGTAGCACTGCCCCCTCCTCCCTTTGTGCCCTCACTAGCCCCACATATATATATATATATCTCACAATAATAAATACCAGCCAGCACGTATATAGTACTGCCTATCATACCAGGAAGTGTTCTAAGAAATATACATGTATATGCACACACACACACACACACACACACTCATTTAATCTGTACATTCCTATGAGATAGGTATTATTACTCTCTCCATTTTACAGACGAGGAAACCAATACAGAGAGAGGTTAAGTAATTTGCTTGAGATTACTCCACTAGTAAGTGGTAGAGCCAGAATCTGAGTTCTCTCTGGCCCAAATCCCTCATCCTAACCACCATGCCAGATGGCTGCTCCAGCACCAGGCATGTCTCATTTTGCTTGTTGACTTCTCAGCTTGCCCGTCTACTCTGCAGGCTACTTGGGGAGAGGACTTGGTCCTATTCCTCCAGGTATCACCGTATTTGTGCTCTAGACCACAGGAGGGGGTCAGGACATACTTGCTGAATGAATGCATCCGTGTCTGATGACCATGTCCGCAACAGCTCACTTCACGTTGACTCACATGCATCTTCATGACTCCTGTTTTTTCCATTCCCCTGTGTCATGTGTCTGGCCCTTTCTCAGTGCTGAGGGTGGAACCCCATTGGTGCTGCCTCTGTTTGGGGCTTAATGCTTCATCCCATGGGGCTCCAGGGGTGCCGTGGGTACAGACAAGCATGCACTTGTTCCTAGGACAATTTTGCTTTGCCTTTCAAAAGCACTAGGTGTGTATTCATACATGCAACACATTTGGGCATGGACACCTACTGCAGGCACTGTTCTAGGTGCTGAAAACCCAGTGGTGGACAAAAACAAGTCCCCACCATTGTGGTGACTACATTCTAGTGAGGCAGACAGACAATAAACTGTCTTATTTACTACAGGCCTGTGTGGTGCTCAGCGCCATGGGAAAGCAAGCAGGGCAAAGGTAGAGAGTGGCAAGGGTGGGCAGGGAGCGTTTCTCTGTCAAAATGACACTGCAGCAAAGACCTGAGGAAGTGAGGGAGATGGAAAGGCTGACATCTGGGGGAAGAGCCTTCTAGGCAGAGGGAGCAGCAAGAGCCGAGGCTCTGCAGTGGGCTCACATGTGGACAGACGGAGCCGAGCAAGGAGCCACCGACGCAGAAGCAGAGTGAGCGAGGGTGACGGTGGCAGCAGATCCTGCAGATCCTCATGGGCATGGTGGGGACTTGGGGTTTGATGCCAGTCATGTTAGAAACTCCTAAAGGGGCTTGTGTAAGGGGCTGGCACAATATGAAGCATGTTTTGAACACTCAGAAGTGAGAGTTTATGTGTGTGATGTCCCCTTCAGTTCCTAAGATCAATAGTGATGTTTTTGGTGACGTTTTTCAAGTAGCCCTTTCCGTTGGCACTGCCACTTCTCAACAATGAAGGGCACAACTACAGATTGCAGTGCTGGGGATATGGGCTGTGAAGGGGTCGTGTCGGGGGCTGTGGAGCACTGAGGGATGGCTTCTGGAGGACATGGCATCCACACGGTCCTGGAGGAGAAGGCCAGCTGGGAGACGGGTGTTCTAGGCAGGGGAAACCATGCACACAAACAGAGAAACCATGAGGCTACTGTGGTGATGGCCTTGCCCATGCCCTTGATTTTTTACCCCCCTTTCCTTCAGCACCCACCGTGCCAACTCCAGTGCTAGCCAGACTGGGCAAATCCTCTTCTGCTGCTAATCATTGCTGCAGAAATTTGCAACCACTGGTTCCAACACAAATTCACACTCTAATCCCAGCTGGACCTTTGGCGGCTCAGTACTCCTTCTCTCCTTGATAATTAACTGCCCGCCACATTCCTGACAGCACATATTCTAGACTTCTACTTCCTTCCTGCCTACCCCCCTCACTGAAGGTGACCTGACCTCTTAGCATAATGAGAACTCCCACCTCCTCCTCCTCTGATCTCCACCTGAAAAAATGTTCATATCTTCAGCCCCAGCTCTTTCAAATAGTCACAGAAAAAGATGTGATTATTCTCTTGATTAAGACTAACCCCTCGGAAAAAATTCAGCATTAATCTTGCCTTGCCTGGATTGTATTGCAAGGTAACCAGATAGCACAGGTTGAAAGGGGAAAGTTCTTTTTTATAGAAAAATTCCAGCTAAAAAATGTGAACATCATGCGGAATTAGAAAACCATCTTTTGGTGTAGGCTGAAGTCATCCACAGAGGAGACTCTCAGATGGCATGCTAATGGGGAAGCTCACAAGGACAGATGAGGCTGCCACCGCCTGAACCCGCCGCTCAGTTTTATTGTGATCACTAAGAATGGGACAACCGGTTATGGACATCCTGATGAGATGCATTGTGCGGTGGGTGGCCCCGCGCCTGCACGTTGGAATTGCCTGGGGAGCTTGAACGGCTACTGGTGTCTGGGATCCATCTCCAGTGTTAGCGATTTAAAAGGTGTGGGCTGCAGCTTGGGTACGGAGATGTTTAAAAAGTGCCTCCAGCTGATTGGAGAGGCCAAGTTTGAGACGAGTGCCACACGAAGCACAAAACACCAGCGTGAGCTGTACCAGCCCCCACAGAAGCTGACTCTAGTCAAGTCTTTCAAGTTAGTCTCTAGCTAGAAACATTTCCAGGGCTAGAGAAACAAGTGAAGTGATTGTGACGAGGCAAGCGGACTAATCCAGAATGTGATCCATTCTGCCTGGCAACTGACTCAATTTACTTTTTTAATAATCCAATGGCTTTAAAAAGGGAAGGAGAGACTATTCCAAATTAAGAGATTTAAAGACATAAGAACCAAATGCAGTACGTTGGATTTTGAATTGAACAAATCATTTTTTATACAACTGGGGAAATTTGATGACGAACTGGATATTAGGTGCCACCAAAAAGTTAATGATGATTTATTGGGTGTATAATGATATTGTGGTTATGTAACAAATGTTTTTCAAAAACCATGATTTTTAGATGTAAAAGGGAAAAATGATAGGAGGGCCAGGATTTGTCTCAAAACATTTCAGCAATGACAAAAAAGAATAGATGAAGCAAGTGTGTGAAATTTTAGGAATTATCAAATCTGAGTGATGGGTATATGGGTGTTCATTATGTGAGTCTCCCTACTTTCGTATATGTTTGGAATTTTTATAATAAAGTAAGAAAGCGAACCTCTTTGCATTTCTGTGTCAGATATTCTTTGCATTACTACGTCTGTCCCCTATTCCAGCAGCAGCGCCACCAGCCGAATGGTATCGGAGCTGTCCCAAGAGCTGTGATGCCCACCGCCGCCCATGAGGGTAGCGTTAGCCTCACTGTACAGATGAGAAAACTGAAGTTCAGAGAGACTAAGTCACTTGCTCAAGGTCTCATAGCTAGTAAGGGACAAACAGCATTAGAAGAAACACATAAAAGCCTGTGGTCTTAATCACTATGCTCTGCTGTTGTCTCCATCACTCATTTTCTCTCTTTCATTCTCCATGGTCTCCTTCCTCTTCAGGCCCCCTTCACCCTGAAAGGACAGTCCCCTTCAACACCTCTGTAGCACAGTCATTTATTTCTGCTTCTCTTCCATCCCCCACACTGCTGGGAAGAGGCATCTACACTTACCTGCGTACCCATCCTCACACCATCCATCCATTTCTGAGTCTCCTGTACTCTGGCTTCTATGAGCCAAAGGTCACAAAAGACCTCATGAAACATGGAGAATGTTCTCAGCCTCATTTCGCCTGCCTGCAGCACACGACCCACTCGCTTACTCTTCCTTCTTGGAGTCATCTCTCAGGTTGACCTGTCAAAGGCAGGATTCTCTGGATAACTACTGGGACCTTATTTGTCTCTGCTTCTCCTTCTACAAACTTAATGTACTAACTTTCCCAGTGCACTAACTAGTATGATCTTCATTATCTACATAAATACTTCTCAAACTGGGGCCCTAGGGCCTGCATCTCAATCGCCTGGGGTATATGTTAGAAGTACAGATCCCAGGACCCACCCCAGACCTGTTGAATCAGACTCTCAAAACCAGGAATCTGAGTTGTTAATGAGTTCTTCCGGAGATTTGTATGTCCCTGGAGTCACAATGCTTTCCAAGGTCTTCACCTGCCACCTGCAGGCTGATGACTCTGAATATTGCAGATTCACGACAGCCTTCATGCTTCTCTCCTAAAGACCTCACCCTCCTGCCAGTCACCAAGTCTTGAAGCCCCAGTTTCATGTTCTCCTCCAGCCTCTTCCTCATTTCCCATGTGTGACTGATTGTTCCATCCTGTTGGTTTTGTTTCTGAACGATTCCTTGCACCCATCTTCTCTGCTTGTCCCAGTCGGCCCCACTGCCCTGCCCTCAGTGGAATTTTCACCTTCTCTTACCTGGCTGGTTGTATGAGTTTTCTGAGAGGTCTCTCTGCTCCCAGGCTCTCCCATCTACCAAGTCATTTTCCACACTGCTATAAAAGTGCTCCAAGCAAAGTACTGATCTATTAATAATTATGTGGATTCCCAACCTTGCAACATGCAGTGCTTCCCTATTGCTGATGGAAGAAAACTCACATTCCTCTAAGGACTGACCTCTACCTACCTGGCCAGTTTTATCTTCCATTTAGATTTAAAGTGTTCAAAACTAAAACTGCTCCACACATGCTATCACTTTGTTCATGGTGTCTTTTCTGTTGAGGATGCTTTCTTCCTCCCCTCTTGGATGTGGAAATCCTGTTCATCTGGGGCAGCTAGGCTCCAAAGAGGCCCCCCAGAAACCCACGTTTCCTGGTCATCATGCCTTCATGGAATCCTCTCCCATTTGAATCTGGCTTGACCAACAGAATGCAGTGGAAGTGACATTGCATGACTCCCCAGGGTGGATCATTAAAAGTCTCTCAGCTTTCCCTTTAGCTTCTTAGAATGCATGCTCTGAGATGTCAGGTACCATGCAAGAGGTTCAACTACCCTAACTTTGCCATGCTGTGAGTATGCCCAGTTGGCCAAGTGGAAAGGCCATGTAGAGAGAGCCATTCTGCCAGCCCAAACTGTTTCAGCCATCCCAGATGAGGTGCCAGACATGTGAGTGACAAAGCCATTTGGATGCCCAGCCCAACTGAGCTTTCAGTGACTCCAGCCCCAGTTGCAACTTGACTGCAACTCCAAGGGAAACCCCAAGTGAGAACCACCAATCATCCCACAGAACAATGAGAGAGTATGACACATTGTTGTGTTAAGCCACCAAATTTTGAAGTGGTTTGTTATACAATAAAGATTTCTATAACAACTTCTTTCTAAGTACAGGTCAAATACTCCCTTCACAGTGAAGAGATCCCTGAGCCGTTGAGTGGAATGAATTTCTCTCTTCCATGTACTTCCACAGGCAGTTCTTGGTGCCTGTGAAAGAGGCTTATCAGTCTGACTCACAACACAGTTCAGAAGGGCAGGATTTTTGTCTTGTTCGTCTCTGTAGCTCAGGTGCCAATCACTGTTCCTGGCACAGAGAAGATGCTCAGATAATGTTTGCTAAACGTAACTCATTTCCTTTCCTTTCTACAGTCCCTCAAGGCAGACAGGCAGCCTGAAGTTCCAGACAGAGAGAATTAAGGAAATCCCAGAGCACATAGCACTGACTAGTGAAGTGGAATGTGCCAAGTCAGACCTGGCAAAGCTTTCCAAACCAGAGGAAAGGAAAGGTTTTGAGTCAACTTTAAAAAGCTGAACTGAAAAGAGATGGAAGAGGCTAGAGGTGATCACAGACTGATATTTGTGGACCTGGTGCCTCCTGTGCCAAGGCACACTTCCCCAACTCCTGCACAGCTCCTGCAGGTTCTAGGGGAAGGACTCTAGTCCTCCAGGGTGGCAAGGAGTTTCCATTGCAGCCTGGCTGAGGTGGATGCTGCAAACACTTAGTTCGTCAGACAATACCAACCCAGGTCTTTGAATTATTGTCGAGCCTCAGAATCAAAAAGCCACCACAAGGTCCTCTTATGGGCCAGGAATAAATCTTCCATGTCACCCTCCGCCCTTTCAAAGCACATTCCCAGACAGACCTCCCTCTGATCACCTTGTTCCCTTCCCATTAAATAACCCTCCTATTATTCTTGGCTATATTCTGCCAAATAATTTTAAGTATGTTAAGTAGCTATCATGCAATACTGGTGACAAAAGTCTCTACTCTGTTATAGGACAGGTTTCTAATGAACCCGCCTTTATCCTTTGTGTGACATGCAGTGAGGATCTTTCTAAGGAGTTGAACTGTTAGACCAGTAGTTCTCCATTCTGGGTGCATAGTAGGATCCTGGAAAGCTTTGAAAAAAATACCTATGTCTGGGTCTCATCCCCACATAATTAAATCAGAATCTCTGGGCATAAGGTCCAGACATCAATATTTTTAAAAAGCTCCCAAGGTGATTCTAATGTGTGCCAGTGTTGAGAACCCTTGTACTGCAGAACATAAATAAACACTGGTCATGTCTGGAGTTGCAGGCAGACCCAAGCAGTTTCCTGCCTTGCTCTGTTTCTCATTTTAGCTACAAATTATCTTTTCGTAAAATGTGATCTGGCCTGATAGGACAGGAGGGTCACCAGACAGACATGAAGCTGTTGCCAAGATAGTCTTAACTAAATTCAGACCCAGTCATATTACATGAGTTCAATTCTGTTTCATTGAACATTGATTTAGTGTAAAACAATGAGATGTAGTGTTTTGTGACAACTCTAAAGTCTGTAGCATGAGAAATTATCAAGCTATTAAATGAAACTGCAGAATTTTCTCTCCTCTATGATTGCAGCTGTATAAAAATATACATTTTAAAAGCCCGAAAAGGAAAGAACAAAATGATCCTAACTGAGTATTAGATGATTTTTTTTCTTTTCTTTTAAAACTTCTTTTGTGTTGATTGATCATCATACTTTAAAACTCAAAAAAACATGTGAAATAGTCTGAATACTTGCATTTCCATAGAAACTGACTTTAATGCTGACCAGGAGGAAGACAGGTTACTGTGTAACAAACCTTTTCTTGCAGAAGAGCTGCGAGAAGCACACCACACTCTGATTCCAGGCTCCCATCATGCTGCTTCTATGAGACAAGTTAAGCAAATGTTATCCAATATGCTTCTCTTAGTGATGAGTCTGGGCCAAGCATGCTCTGAGACAAACTGTCTCACCTCCTCACCTCCCAAGCACAGCCCGCCCACAGCTGTGCCCTTGCCTCCACCCACATCGTGCCTTCCCGCTTGCCAACTTCCCTCTGTGGTCCCCTTCGCCCACTTACAACCGCAGGCCTCCTTCCGGACCGCCCCTACACAATGAGCAGTTTGCCAGTTAATATACATCAAGCTGCCACCTTCAAACAGCTCAGAAAGCCCCATCTGTTCTCAGAAGCATTCCAGCTAGAGCGACCACCCACCACCCACAGCCGCCAGCAGCACACAGGCTATCCCAAGACAGTCCTCTCCTGAGAGCCAGGCAGAGGAGGCTCCTTACACTGAACCCCAAGGTGCTTGGCTTGGGGAGCAAGAGGCAGGAGTACCAGTCACCCACTGGACCGAGAACCCATGTTGTACCTAATAAGACCCTCCATCTCACTGTCGGAGCCTTTGTGAGTCAAGGTCCATCCTGAGCCACTCTCGCCTGGAGCGATCTGAGCATTGAGGACCACAGAACCCTGGATACGAGCACAGGGGTTGAAAAAACTTCATTCACTGTGGGTCTGGGGGAATATTTGTCTCTTACAAAGGATTGCAAAATAATTGCCACAACCCATTGCTCCCTGTGTGCTGGAAGCTGCTTCAGACTTACTATCCCAATGAATGTTCTCAACAACCCTAAATAAGGTACTGTTATTATAACCATGTTTTCAGATAAAGAAATTGAAGCTTAGACAAGTGGAGTAACTTCCTCAAAACACACAGCTAAGTAGTAAGACAGTGTGAAGTATTGGTTCTGAATTCAACCTGATTGGATTTGAATTCTGGCTCTGCCACTTACAAAGCATGTGATTTGGGGGTGAATTATTAATCTCTTTGAACAGCAGCTTACTCTTTTATTAAATGGGGGTAATAATTCCTATTTATTGGGATGGATGTGTAAGGATTAAATGACATAATCCATGTAAAATGCTTAGCACAATGTTTGATACAGAATGTGTGCTCAATAAATGCAAGCTACCGTTTTAGCACGATCTGAACGCAGATTCCTCTTCCAGGTGTTCAAAAATGACTTCCTGTAAGTGTTGAGTGTGCCCTTTCATGTGGGTCTCTGGAATGCTTGACTCCAAGTGTCCCCATGTGTCTTCAAAAGCCCAGGCTTGCAGAAAGGGAATGACTGAGCACATGCACCAGTTGCGCCCCATTTGAAAACCCACCAGCTCATGGTCATCTATGTCCAGACGCATTTTATCCTTTTATATTGTCAGGAACTTGGTTGCCCCATACAAGACGGGAGAGGTGGGATAGGGGAAGCAAATGAACTATTTGGGGGAAAAGAAATGAGACCACATACCCAGAGGCACACCCCAAAGGAGAGTGAGAAGTAACAGAGCTTCCTGCAGCAGGCAGTCTTTCATCCCTCTGACACCTCCCTTGGCCCCAGGCCACCCAATCCTTTGCTCCACTCAAACAGAGATGGAAGAATTTTTGCACAGCAAATACAAAGCCACTCAATACATAAATAAAGTCTCAACACCCAGTTGACCCTTCTGCCCTTGAGATTGGCATAATCTAGAGGGTGGATAAGCATTTTCCTTGCCCCAGAATTCAGGTAGAAATAGTGAACAATGTGTAGATTTGCTCAGCCTAGTTATGGAGAATCACCTAGTAAAGGCTGGTGTGTGTGTGTGTGTGTGTGTGTGTGTGTGTGTGTGTGCGTGTGATGTTAGTGATTTCAGAATCCAGGGCACAGGTAAACAAATTGAGGGGTGGATGACATGTCATGGAAGGGACACTCTCCCATCATTTTCTTCTCCAGGCACTGGCTTGGGGAGTCCCGAGAAAAAGTGAATTCACTTATTGGTCACTCAGCACTGCTACGCCCACAGTTTGGGGCCTTGTGGGAGAGGGGAATGTGACTGTGGCGAGCTCAGTCTCCTGTGGGCAGCTGTAGGGACAGCTGAGGAAGCTCTTTCCAGTAACTCCTGACTCCAGGGCCCAAGGGGCCTGGGCTTCTGGGAAAACAAGGCTGTGTGAGTGTAAAACTCACACTGAAAGGACTTTCTTCTGTTGCATTTCACTCTGAGCAAGATTCACTGGCTTGTGACAAGTGTATGCTCTGCAAAGGGATACACTCTTCTTCATCCTGCTGGTGGAAGGTCAGACTCCCTCCCTTAGCTCTCTGGGACATTTCTTCTGTCAGGGGCCCCTCCAACTGGAAGGCTCCTCCCTCTTTGAGGTCAGCCATCTTTTCCCTTCCTGCCTCTTCGGAAATAACTGGCCATCTTTCTGCCGTGACAGACTGCACTGTGTGGCCGGTCAATCCCATTCTGCTTTCTGAGAAGACTTGCCTGGCCTGGCCTCCATGAGGGCACTTGGAGTCCTCAGCTTGTAACTCTGGACTTTTCCATCCAGCCTTTGCCTAGCTCTCCTTCTACTCTCCCATTCAGTGTCCTCCTTTCCCCTGACCCTCCACCACACCATGCTCCTGCTGTGGACTGAAGAGGAGAGAGCTGGTCCGGGGAGGAGGGGAGGAGGTTAGGGAGAGAGAGAGAAACAGAGACAGAGACAGAGAGAAGTACAGACAAGAAATGAAGAGAGAAGACTGCTTCCTGGGTTACATTTCATCCTCCAGGGCCTGAGTCTGGGATTTCCAGAATCCAACTGCAACCACATGGTACTTTTGAACTTAAGTTAGCTAAATAGCTTCCTATGTATTGTCATGCAGAGTCCTAATAAATATCTCAAGCCCCTTCAACCTCTCTGAGACTCTGCAGTGTGTGCCTCCCCTCTCTGGAGTCTTCCCCAGGCAGAGCTAGCTGCTCTTGCCTCTCTTCCTGCCACATTTTGTACACAGTTCTGCTGTACACTAATCCCATGTGTGGTTATGATCTAAAGAGCCATTTGTCCATTTCTTTTCCCCATGCTTCTGTGGCAAGGACTGAGTCTCTTTCCAGACTAGGAACCAGGTATCTTCAGCAGACCAGCCCAGTGTCTGGCATAGGACAAGTGCTTAATTTTGGATGAATCAATGAATCAATGAACCAATGAAAGAATGAAGTGTCAGTGCAGCAAAATGCAAACAAATTGTCTAAAATACTTCTGGAAATTTTAATTCTAACATAAGTTTTAAGCATGCTTTTTTGTCCAAGAAACATTAGACTGATAGGAACACAGCCCTGAAAAGTGATTGTAGAAACTCATTAAACAGGACTTTAGTAATTGTTGCTGTCTATTGAAAGAACTTTCCTATCTCCTTTCTCCTGGTAAGAGACTCTATCCTGCTGGACAAAAGAGTGAGCACAATATCCTGTCCTGGCCAATAGGAGTCACTGCCTGTGCTGTAGCACCACTTCCCCACGACAAAGAAAGGGTCTGCTTGCTGGGGGACAGATGGACGTCAACATGCCCACTGAAGCAGAGACAAGCCGAGTGGAGAGACAGATGGAGAGTTGGAAGTAACCTTGTGCCAGCAAGCTGGTTCCTTTGGCTCCCTGTCTGCCCCGGGAGCTGCCCTTGTGTACTTGCTGGCTTGGAGAGCCAGTATACATATATTCTTTTCTTGCTTAAGTCAGTTTGAGTCGAGTTTCTGATGCTAAGAACATGAAGAGATGTGACTGGGCTGGGTGTGGTGGCTCACACCTGTAATCCTAGCACTCTGGGAGGCTGAGGCAGGAGCATCGCTTGAGGTCAGGAGTTCAAGACCAGCCTGAGCAAGAGTGAGACCCCATCTCTACCAAAATTAGAAAAAATTAGCCAGGGTAATGGCGTGCACCCATAGTCCCTGCTACTTGGGAGGCTGAGGCAGAAGGAATGCTTGAGCCCAGGAGTTTGAGGTTGCTGCGAGCTAGGCTGATGCCACCACACTCTAGCCTGGGCAACAGAGCGAGACTCTGTCTCAAAAGAAAAAAAAAAAGAGTCCTGACTAATTCAGTATTAAACCTCTTGCAGGAATCTGGACCTGATTAGCAAAGCTATCCCAAAAAAGACAGCTTTGTCATGCTAGTTCTCACCTCTGTGTGGTCAGGGGTCAGACTGTGCCTTCCTTCGGGCTGCAGCTGATGTCTATGGGCCCAGGTGACACAATCAAAAAAGCCTCTGGGCTAGGTTTAAACATATCCTAGATGCACGATGAAATGAAAAAGTAAGGCACAAGATAGTGTGTATAATAAGCAATGCTTGATGTGCTGGAACAGGATAGATGGTTATAAAATGCACATAACCATTTAGGAGCAGATAAATGTGGAAGCACCACTTGATTGGAAGCTCCAGGAGGGCAGGGTCTCTCGACGTCCTCATTTACTGCTCTAGTCCCAATTCCTGGAACAGCCACTCAATAAGTATGTATGAAATGAAGAATCAGAACAGAATGAGAAAATGGCATTCATGGTCACCTATTTGGGGGGAGGTGGGATCAGAGGTAGGAGAGGAATGCGAAGGAGACTGAGGACCATTCTGTAGTGTGGGCATTTTTCACACATGGGTACTACCTTAAAAAAAAGTTTTTTAAAAGGAGTAAGAGCAGGAAAGCAGGACATCTTGAGCCTAAAAAAGCAGGTTGGAAAAAATGAGAAATTTGATCACGAGTCTCTTACTGGTACCTCACTCGTACAACAGACGGGAAAGGGGCTGGGGACAGGATTAGCAGCACCTGCTCCCTCCTTTTCGGAGGCTCAGAGGAAGCATTCCCTTTACACAGCGTCCCTGCCGGGCTAATCTGCTGCTGCTTGTAAATATGGCAAACCTGGAGTGTTTCCTCCATGTAAATAAACAAGGCTTCCACAAATAGCACAGCCCACTTGTCTTGAACACTGGAGCAATAGGCTTTCCTTCTGGCAGCCTCCTGACACCCTGTCAACCTCATAGGGAGTCATTTCTGCCTATTCTGTATGCTAACTTCACTGGCATCTTTGGAGATGATAGGCACTATTAGAAAAGGAAAGGCCTTATTATGTGTTTAATTTGGGCCAATTCCTATTACAACAACATTCTTCTATTTCTAGCAATATTCCCAAATGTCCAATGTCAGTGCCCCTTTCAAAAAGCAGGGAGTATATGAAAAAGAGAAAATTAGTACTTCTTCCAGTAATTTTACATAAAATATCTCATTTAAATCCCATAATGACTTCATGAAGAAGATTGGATCGCTTTATTTTATAGAAGCTGAGGCTCAGATAAGCTGGTGGGAAGCAAGGATTCCTACCATGTCTGTCTCTAAAAAGTATGTTCTTTGTCCCTACTGCCTCCCTACCTTTGCGTGACATTTGCAGTTTACAAAGCAATTCACATAAATATCTGATTTAATCCTCACAACTCTGAAATCTAGGAATTATTATTATTTTTTTTTTTTTGAGACAGAGTCTCACTCTGTTGCCCAGGCTAGAGTGAGTGTCATGGCGTCAGCCTAGGTCACAGCAACCTCCAACTCCTGGGCTGATGCAATCCTACTGCCTCAGCCTCCCGAGTGGCTGGGACTACAGGCATGCGCCACCATGCCTGGCTAATTTTTTCTCTATATATTTTTAGTTGGCCAATTAATTTCTTTCTATTTATAGTAGAGACAAGGTCTTGCTCTTGCTCAGGCTGGTTTCAAACTCCTGACCTTGAGCGATCCGCCCACCTCGGCCTCCCAGAGTGCTAGGATTACAAGCGTGAGCCACCGCACCCAGCCTAGGAATTATTTTTAATTCCCATTTTACAGAGGGGAAAACTGAGGCTCAGAGACAGGAGTGCAGAATCAGCATAAGAGAGAAAGAGCACTGGTCTGGAAGTGGGAAGACTTTGATTCTACCCCTGGCTTTGTCCCTGATGGACTTTGTGACTTTTTGACCAGTCATACATCCTCTCTAGCCCACAGTTTCCTCACATGCTCAGCAGCTGAAATAGTCCATGGTCCCAGCAAACCTCTTGGTGTTCTTATAACAAGATTAGAACTTTAGTTGCAAGGAGGCAACAGAAACTCATGCACACAACCAGCTCTAGTGGAATATTTGCATTTGTTCCTATGCTGAAGTTCACACTTCTGAGTTTCGACAGTTACAATGTCTTAATCATGACACTGCTTCTAGAGTGCCATTAACATTCCCATCGGAAATAGAAATGCCAAATTGCTAATAGAACCCTGGGGGTTTTGCAACTTTTGCTATCAGCTGCCTTTGATGATTTTTAAAAATTATATTAAGCTTATTAAAAATATCAGCCTTTTTTGTTTAAAAACAGAGGCTCTGTGCCAGTGTCTATACAAACGCAGAAAATGAAACTCTGTCCACCAGAAATAAGGCAGCCCACAAGTGTACCAACTCCACTGAGCTGATGGAAATATCTGAAGACCTCAGACCTGCCTGGCTGCCCGTGGGGCTTCCCTTTGCTGGTGGGAGTCGCCAGCAGCAGTAGCTACTGCTGAATGAAAGCAGCAGCTGGAACCAGACGTAGGTAGAAGCCATGACCCCGTCTGCCGCACAAAACTGAAGAGGGCAGTAATGGAGTCTTGCATGGTAAGGCAGTGGGCAGAGAATGGGCAAGCCCAGTTTGAATCTGGGCTCTGTAACTTGTGACTCTTGTGATCTTGGGCCTGTTACTTCGTCTCTCTGAGCTTGTTTCCTTACCTATAAGAGGGATGTGTTAGGTTGTGTGTTCCCCTAAAAGCAGATCCAAAGACAAGGATTTGGGTGTAGGTAAGGTATGTGGGCAGTGACCCCAGGAAGCCCTGGTAGGAGAGTGGAGAAGTGAGACAGGGACGGAAGGAAGCCAATGAGAGCTTGTCATCAAGCAGGTTACCACTGCAGCAGGAGCTCAGTTCTACTGGGACTCTTTGGCGGACAGTGTAGAACATGCCTCAGAGTTGTCCCCTGGAGGGATGAAGAAATGGGTATACATCCTCCAACTTGCATCCATCATCGGCTGGGGATGCTCCCAGAAGAATTGACTTCCTAGTATTTCTGGACTTCCCCATGCACTGGCTGAGAATTGATGCAAAAATTAAATGGGCCTATGGGCATGGAGAAAATGATGGAAGCTATGTAGGTAGGTAGATAGGTACTTTAACTATTCTTATTTAAAATGAGGAAACTGAGACACAGATCAAATAACTTGCATAAAGTTATACAGCCGGTAAGTGGGAAAGCCAAGAGATGATCTTAGGCTGTTTAGCACCAGCATCTACACGGTCAACCATTACACTAGGCTGCCTGTCTACATTCTAAAGAGCTCTCATCCATGGCTACATAGCTCTATTGACATGTCACCTACTGGAGATGCAATTTGTGTCCCAAGATTTCTCACAGAATATCTTTCATTGCTTTGGTATGAATCCAAGACTGGCCTTCAACTTTATGGGCCCAGAAACCAGCTTCTTTCAATGAAGATGGGCCTGTCCAAGTTGGCAATTTACAATGAGTCATAACTACCGTAGGAAACAGAACTCTTAGCCCCCTGATGAAGAGCAGTCACATTGCTTGGAAGCCAACTCAGAGTCAGATTTATCTGAGAAAAAGGGACCAAAAGGAGGGGAGTTTAGAGGGCTCCAGTGTCTGACGCTAGAGGCTTGAATCCCCCCCAGTAAGTGTGACCCCTGCTTGCTCCTGCCCACAGGACAGTGAAATCAAAGGTACTGGCCAAGGCTTCCTCTTCCAGGGGCAAAGTTTAGACAAACTCACCTACTCACTCAACAATTGTTCCTGGGACTTAACTTTTCTTGGATTCCCTGGCTGACCAAGTCCTTCTTGTTTATTGACTTGTGTCTTCACATAAGAAACTTTTAGCTTTCAATCTGGGTACAGTAAAACTGGGAGGGTGAGGAGTCTGTTTCCCTAAGGTGACTTTGAGGATCTCTGCTGTATCCTTGATAAGTTTAAGTCTTCAAGGGAACTCTTCTTTCTCTTAATTCCTAGCCCATCAGTACTGGCAAAGGTACACAAAGTACGTGACACATAGTAGGTGCATGATAAATGTCCATTTAACCACAAGCATCTACCCTGGATGATATATGGACAAAAGACACAGTCCTTGACCTCAAGGTGTCATGGCCTAAAGAGGATGAAAAACAAGGGTAAATAAAGGGAAACTGGGAACTGCGATGGAGGTCAAGGTGCAGTGTCATCGTAGCATGGAAGAGAGGTGTGCTGTCAGGGAAGCCCCCGAGGGGACATCTGACCTGTTACAAAGGAGAAGGAGAAGGTTCACAGGCAAAAAAAATGGGGAGGGTTATTCAGGGCAGAAAACAGTATGACACCCTTAACAAATCCTAGCAATTGCCTCTGAGTGTAGTAGACTACACTGGGGCTGTGGGGAGCTGGGGGCAGTGGACAGACAGAACCTTCATGCCGGGTAGAATGCGGGTGCCTCGCTGCAGGGATGGGGTCTTTCCCGGCCCTTTCTCCAGCCTCTTGGCTCAGCTGCTGTGTCTGTGCGCTGCATCGTGAAGGACGTGAGTCATGGTCCAGCAGGTTGAGATTTTGTTCAGCAAACATTTGCAACCTGAAAGACTAGGAGCGTTTAAATACAGGAGGTGACGTAGTCTGTGTTTCTGAAAGAACGCTCTGAAAGCAGCGATTGCTGAGGAGTGACAGACGCCGCAGGCCCGCGGGGGCACACGGCAGGACACTGGCAGAGGCACGAGGAGAGAGGGGGAGGGGGGAGGGGGCCTTGAGAAATGCTCGGAGGGTAGACTGGACGGGAGTTTGTGACCACTGGGTATGGGAGAAGGGAGGACGAGGACAGGAGGATGGCTGGGTGCTGAAGCCGGGAGAGTGACCCTGGAGACGTGGATTTGGGAGCCTCCCACGTGGAGAGAGAGAAGTTGAATCTGTGGAAATATCAGGTGTGAAGAGAACCCAGAACAAAGTGTCAGGAGCACTGACACTCCAGAGACGGGAAGACACGTGCAGGAGTGGGGAGGAGGCCCCGCGAACAGTGGCCCGTTATCTTTCTCTTTCAGGAGCTGGAGGCATCCGTAGAGGCCAGGCCATGTGCTGGGGCGGTTGAGGAGAGTGAGGAGGAGACAGCTGCTGTTGAGAGTGGGTGAGGGAGTTGACTGGGGACACAGAGAAGGACTGCCAAGCATGGGTTGTTTTCTCCTGTCCTGACAGCTGCTGTCAGCCAGTGGACCAGATGGAATAATGAGGTAAGATGTTCCCAGCACAGAAGCTAGATCCCTGGAGCAAAGCAGGTACTTCTAGATACAGAATTTATTCCTATGAACTACACTGGAGGGCCACTGATGCCTGATGCAGTGACTTGCTCATGGGAGTGCAGGAAGGAACTCTCAGATGCTGTCCCCAGTCACACCAGGAACAGGCCTTTGTCACCATTTGCAAGTCTAGAACAAGGGTGCAAATGGAGGCCCACATACCACATGTCTAAATATTTGGAAACTATAAATTAAACTATAAAGTTCCACTACAAGTCTGCATAACCCATTCCCAGGATCAGCCTTGCCACCAGAGGATAAAGGAGCCAAGCTCTCCCCGAGGCCAGCCCTGCTACCTATGAACCTGGGGGAGGGGGTAGCTCAGATGTGCTGGGGCAGGATGGGACAGAAGCTGGGCCCAGGACTCCCAGCTGGTGACTTTCTGAACCCGGGACAGGGATGATATACTCAAGATCCCCAGGGAGCCAAGGCAGATAGGTCTCACTCTCCACATGTCATTTTGCCAACTCACGATTTCCAGGCAGTTCTAAGTACGTCCCAAAACTACATCACCCTAGTAGAGAGATGGGAAAGAGCAGAGTCATCTTGGGGAAACTGGCTGGCGAGACATCCACTTTGGGTGATTTGAAGCAGCTATAAACAAAAGCAGGCTTTCTGGAAACAACCCATTGTGGTTCAACTGGTAAATAGTAAAACATAATAGGGTACTTAATACTCAGTATAACAAACTACTACATATGCAATAGCATAGATGTATCTCAAGAGTGTCTCACTAAGTGAAAGAAGCCCGGTGCAGAGGGCTGCATACTGCGTGACTCCACCTACATGGCATTCTGGAAAAGGCAAGCTTTAGGGAGAGGAGACAGATCAGTGGTCCCAGAGCAGGAAGTGGGGCAGGGGGCGGGGAGAGACTAACTGCAAAGGGACTTAAGGAACTTTGATTAGTGATGAAAATGTCCTATATCTTGATTGTGTTGGTGGTTACCCAACTGTATACGTTTGTCAAAAGTCATCAAAACAAATATTTAAAAAGGGGTGAATTTTATAGTTTATATAACATATGATACCTTAATAAAGCTAACCCTGTAAGTAAGTAAACCAGTCAATCAGACCCTCTTCCTCTGGTTTCCAGGGCAGAGGCTGTGACTTTCTCCCTCCCCACCTCCCAACTTGAGCATTCAGGTCCACATCCCTTACTCTAGGGGGACCATTCAGCCCTTTCCCTTCCCTACAATTTCCCTTCATTCAGTTGGTTACCTAACCAGAGAGACGGAGAGAGAGATTTACGCAGGAAAGACAGAATATGGATATGCTGTGTACCGTGGACTTTGTGATGTGTGGGATCCTCACAAGTATGAGCCCCAAGGCAGGGAAGGGCTCCTTTCCAGGCCATGAGGACAGTATGAGAAAGTCGCACACTGGGAGAGTCTGCCTGGACAAGTCTGGGCATATGTCAACTTTTAACATCCTGTAGATTTTTCTCTCATTGAACACACAACTCTTTGATAACATGCATTTGTGAAAATTGAATTTTTGTTTGAAAATTGTAAGAGAGCCCCATAGCCATTTTAAATAGAATATTTCTTCCCCAATTTACTTGTTTTGCACATTTGAAATTTTGCAAGGATTTGATTTGCTTAAAGAAGAACACACCTGAAGAGTCAAGCCTCCACTTTGCTCGACGCACCTGCTGTATGTGTCTTTTTGTTACGGCAGGGCGAACCGGAAACCAGAGAAACGGAGGGCGGAAGGGTAGACAATCAACAGAGCAAAGGGTAAATGAGTTTCGTTTGTCTTTCGGGCGCATCAGGTGCCCCCACCCCCGCACTCCGGTTCCCTCTTGTATTTCACTAACATTACTTGAAATCACAGGGGCCACTTACACTGAAAGTGACAAAAATGAGGGAAATGGCTTTCTTAAAATTGTCATGTCACGGGAAAGACTTTTGGCATGAACACCTGTAACACCAGAGGGCTGCTTTTGACTGTGAGAGTCTAGGATTTCTGTAATCCATCCTAAAGTCACGGAGCCTTTCTGTGACTCAGTTTATTCATATGTAAAATGGGAATAATGATAACTACCTTCCTTTACTCCCATAATCACAGTGAATTGAAGCATTATATGGCAAAGAGCTTTAGAAACTCTGGGCTAGTATGCTCAAATGCGAGCTGCTGCTAAGTGGTTGTAAGACACCAGGAGCTGGCAGGAAAATGTGACTCTCACGACTGCCAGGACCCCCGGCCTTCAGGGAGTCCCCAGAGGCTTGTGAGTGGTTCCACTTTACAACCAACCTGTAGGCAGCTGCGTTCCACCCTCCTTCTTCCTTCCCTCTTCTGCTGCTCACAGAAACGCAGTCACAAGATTTATCTTTCTGTCCTGACCACTGGGTCTTGGAGTACCGGCCTAGCCTGGGTCACCGGGTTCCCTGTGAGCTCAGGCCAACCGTCGTGTGCACTGAGGAATCCCAGAGGTCAGCACTACAGCCGGACTCGCCATTGTTCCGCGCCACAGTTCAGTGGACAGGCTAATGAGACCTTTTCAGGAGGGCAGAGCAGGAACAATAGGAACAAATCTCTGCCTGTTGTGCTCCCAGGAGGCAAAATGCTGGCGGGATTTCTCCTGAAAGCTAATCAATTCCAGAACCACCCAACCAGGGTGCTGAGACCCGTGGTTGCTGACTCACAAAGGGACACACTGGTGCTGGGGAAATGGGACCAAAGTGAAAGGAAATGAGATCGTTTAGCTGAGATAAGAGAAAAGCCAGGGGGCAGCACAGGTCTGGCAGAAGCAGAGTGGGCAGCCCAACTTCCCCTTTCTGTGCCTGCAGCCACCCGCTGAGCTGCACAGAGCTCGCTGGCTTTCCTGTCCCCACCGCTGCCACCCCTCCCCAGCCTCCTCCCCTCCACCTGCTCTCAGAAAGGATCGCATAAAGTCACTCACAGACACCTAAGTCATTCATCATTAAAGCAGGGAGGGGCTAAAGAGACCCCCAGCCTACTGGTTCCCAATCTGTTTACCATCAAGAACTCCTCATACGCCTCCTCCTTCAGGGAGTCTATATTTGGAGGATTTCTAGAATCACTGCCTCTGTTCAGCACCTGCTCCTGTGGGTCATTCACTGGACTAAGAATGTTTCCCTTATTACTACATCGGATGCTGGGAAGTAGGTATAACTACCTCTGTTTCACATGTGGGGAAGCTAAGACCGAGAGAGGTGTGTTTGCCCCAAATCCTACAACTAGAAAGCAGGAGAGCTAGAATCCAACCTAGGTCTGTGTGGCTTCAAGGCCCCACATGCCACCAGCATTTAAGAAGAAATAGCTTGTGTACCCAGCAATTATACTTCTAGGTATACATCCAAGAAAAATGAAAACATATGTCCACATAAAAATGTATACACAAATGTTTACAGCACTGTTATTCAGAATAGCCAAGAGGTAGAAATAACTCAAATGCCCATCAACTGAAGAATGATTAAATATTTTATAGAAAGGTGGAATTTCCATATAATGGAATATTATTTGGTCGTAAAAAGGAATGAAGAAACAACACATGCTACAACATGCATGAACCTTGAAAATATTTTGCTAAATGAAAGAAGCCAGTCACAAAAAGATCACATATTTTATGATTTTATTTACATGAAATTTCAAGAATAGGCAAATATAGAGATACAGAAAGTAGACTAGTGGCTGTTCAGGACTGGAGTGATGGAGACATAGATAAGGCAGTGATCCCTAAAAGATATTGGGTTTATTTTGAGGTGATGAAAATGTTCTAAAATCACATATGGTGATGATTGCACGTAACTGTGAATATACTAAAAACCATTGAGTTGTATGCTACAAAAGGTGGATTGTATGACATTGTATGACAGGTGGATTAAATCTCAATAAAGCTATTTAAAAAGAAATAGCTCATGCTATGACTGACAAGTTACTGTGGTTCTGTCCCTTAAAGGTTGAGAAGCAGAAGCTGCATGGTACAGTGGACAGAATAAGAGCTTTCAGACCAGTGACCTTAGACAAATTGGTTAGCCTCTCTGGAGCTAGTAAGCCCGCTCTCACTAAGTTATTATTATGGTGTATGGGAAAACCCCCAGCCCCTCTAGTTTTAAAACTGTCTGACTTTGAAGTTTGAGGCTTGAGTAAAGAGGTAAACATGGGAGGTGTCTATGGGCAGAGAGGTTTCTCTTGTAATGAAATCCCATGGACCCTTTCCTCCTGTGTGTGCCAGAAGCTGGTCAACCAAAGAGCTGGAAGAAGAGCTTGGTGATTAGCTGCCTTCTGTCCCCTGAGAGATCCAAGATAAAAGAGACCAGGTAGAAATTAGAAAACCGGGAGGATTTGTGTGAACTCTAGGGACAACTCTCCTGGCCTTGGAAACTGCTGGGAGCTAGAACCAGGAAAAAGGCTTATGGGAGAACTAGGAGAAAGCCCAACTCCTAAGATAATAAAAAGACAGCCCTTTTTCAAGGCAGTAGGATGGCTTGGATCATTCTGATGTATTTTTTCTCAACTGTGAAGCATCTGCCAAAAATGCAGAGATGCTTTTCTGAAAACAACTGGGGGACAGAAAGATTTATAAAAAAGCTAAGCAAGTAAAAAATAAAACCAAACAATTTGGTAATAGAAGTACTTAATACTGGGAGATGGCAGCAATAAGCTAACCGTGGTGGTAAAGTACTCTCGATCCACATTATTTCATAGATTCCGTATTTGTGAATTCATCCACTCACTAAAATTTATTTGTAATCCCAAAACCACTACTCTTGGTGCTTGTATGGTCATTCATGAATATAAGCAGAGCAGCGAAAAATTCGAGTTGTCTAATGAGTATGTTCCTGGATGAGGCTGAACAAATGCTTTGCTTTCTTGTTTGAGCTCTCATACTGCAAACAAGTGTCCTTTTCACAGTTTATTTAGTGCCATGTTTTCTGTATTGTTTCACTTTTCATAGGTAATTTCACTGTTTAAAACAGCCCCCAAATGTAGTGCTGTAGGGCCGTCTAGCATTCCTAAGAGTAAGAAGGCGGTGATGTGCCTTACTGAGAAAATGTGTTGGATAATCTTTCTTCAGGCATGTGTTATAGTGATGTTGGCCATGAGTTTCCATGTTAATGAATCAACAATATATATTAAAATGTCTCTGAAAAAAGGTTATGTATTGATCAGTAGACAGAAATGTTGTGACCAGAGGCTCACAGAAACCTAACTCTGTATTTTCTCTAGGAGCAATACTTCAATAGTTGCTATTTAGTGTTTGTGGTGTCCTTATAGAATATAACTGCAGAAAATAATGAGAATTGACTGTAGATGCTATGTATTTTTCATACATTATCTTATTTTAATGCCCACAAAATATGTGTTATCTTAGTTTTACAGAAAAGGAGATTGAGGTTACACATGTTGGATTATGTAATGTGAAGCTAACATGTGAAAGTCGTAGCATTTGAATCCATTTCTGTCTAATTCCCCAGAGAGGAAGGGAATTCTCTAGCCCTTCAACTGCAGTGCCGGTTCCTAGGAAAAGGCAGCCAGTCAGTCCATATCAGGGCTGGTGGAAAAACACAAGGAAATCTGGGCTTAGTCAAAAACGGTGTAAATCAGAGAAAGGAAGATGAAAGGACTGCACGTGATCCTCCAGATGTGGTCTGCACTGGTCAGACCGTAGCTACGTTGGTGGGGAAGAGATAAACTGCAATCAGCACAGGAGAGAGGCACCAGCATGGTGAGGATTCTGGGAGCCAACACGTCAAGACAGAAATGATGGCAGGAACAGGAGCTGTTCAGTGTAGAAATGCCGGCGTGGAGGCAAACAGGGTGATCCGTAAATGTCAGAAGAGCTATCTTGTGGATGAAGAACTAGATGGAAAGCAGAATGAGGACTGCAGGTTGAAAGTTTCAGGGGACAGATTTTGGCTCAATGTAAAGAACAATTTATGATATTCAGAGCTGCCTTACAAGCCAAGATTGGAAACTGGTGGTCCACGGGCCACATCCAGATGCAGTCATATTTTGTTGGCTTGCAGTGTTTTTTTAGAAAATGTATTTAAATGCCTTCTGTGGGGCACGTGCCCTTGTTTCCATAGCCTGTACCACTCCCTGTGCTCTTAGCTCCATATCACTCCTGTGTAACTTGCTTTGCCCTTGAAGTAAGGTTGCCAGATTTAGCAAATAAAAATACAAGATACAGTTAAATTTTAATTTCAGACAAATGGCAATTTCTTAGTATAAGTATGTCCCGTGAAAGACTTGGGATATACTTATACCATATTTGTATTTATATCCCAATACTTGGGATTTACTAATACTGTCCTGTACTTAATCTGGCAACCCTACCCTGGAGGCTTTAAATGAAGCCCTGATGTTGCATTTTGAGACAGTGGGCTCCGTATTTGGGAAATATTCAGAGACTTGTCTCAGAGGAATGCTTAGGATGGAAACAGTGATAAAACGATTTAAGGATGTCCTTGCCTTTTTTTCTTGAGATCCCTTATTTCAGAGTAACAAAACAACAAAAGGTAGAGGGAAATGACTTGGAATTATCAGGTGGTGTTCCTGGTGTGGTTGATAGGTGGGGCACCAGCTTCTTGTTCTAATAGCAGAATGTTCTACCAAAAGAGCTGAGATTGACAGATATAGATAAGGACATAATGTGGTTTTGAGCTCTGATATCAATGGCTAGTAACATTCCTTTTAAACAAAAAGTTGATTGGTGTGTCTGCAGCTGGGGAGAATGGTGGCAATGTCTTTCTGGAGTAGGCATGTTACACCCCAAAATGATAATTCTGCTTTTATCTGTCTAAAGCCATTTTCTACTTCTCTGAAACTGTGATTAGTCATCCTAACACTTCTTGTTTTCCTATCCTGCTGCCAGAACTGCTTTTCTGGTTGTTTTGAACAGATTGTGACCGACTCACCAAGGAACATGACAGCGGTTGATATGAGAGGAGAGATTGATCCTAACTCACTCTGTTACCACAGCTTAGTTTCTTCAGTGGAAAATGAGTGGCAGATCTCTGAGGTCACTTCCAGAAATTGTGCCTCTAAAACTAAGTGTCAATAGTCTTGGATCATCTGCTAATCTTTCAGTGTCCTCCTACTAGCCTCTGGGGAATTAGAATGTTTGTGTTTGATGGGACTCGAGAAAGAATTTAGTTCAACCCTCTCACTTTGGGGAAAAGGAGAACACAGTAGGGTGACAAGGTCCAGAGTTCTCTGCATCTCTGCAAATGGCTTTCCTTCCAGAGTGTCTGGATCTTAAACAAGGGACTTCAGGTGACTTATGGCCCCACTATTTTCAAATAATAACCCCACTATTTTCAAATAATAACCCTGTTTTCACAGTTGTACTTACATTATATGCAGAGAACTCCAGCCAATATGTGTTGAATGAATGTGCTGGAAATAAGGAGACAAGAACAATGGCTCTGGGAACAGAAATATCCTAGACCAAATCACAGCTCCTCCATTCACCAGCTGGTGAATTTGGGCAAGTTTTTAATTTCACTGCCTCAGTTTCTTTATTTATAAAATGCAGATAAACTACCACTCACAGGGTTGTGAAGAGAAAATGGAATAAGGTAGGCACTCAATAAATGACAGCAATTATTACTGTGCCTGTTGAATTAATGCAAAACATAAGCAAAAAGAACCACCACATGGCAGTATGATTTTCTAACCTTTTAATGTGATCTCACTTTGTTTGGCACAAAGATCTAGACTGGTAATCTGATGGATGAGTTGCTTTGTGTGACTGCCCACGGTGGCGGGCACTACATTGCTGGTCCCTAAAAGCATTTAAGGAGAGGCGTTATAGTCAGCAGTGGGATGCATGCCAACTGTTTTATTTATGATGCCTATTTGGACCAAAAGGCCAGCCAGCATTTGGGCCCCAGGAACAAGCCTATGGCCTCATTCACATCATTACTCCACAACGCGGCGGAAAGACTGGACAGCTGGGGAAGCTGCACTCCAATCGATGGGCTTCCGGTACTCCTTCTTCTCCAGGAGGTACTGCCTGCCGCGGTAGTTGGGTAGCTCATAGAAAATCCAGACACCCTCCAGCACCTTGCAGGAGTGGATCTCTCGCATGTGAAACTGCTCCATGATGGATGGGCAATCTTCAGTGGTTTCATACATCTGACCGCTAAAATCCGCTTTCTCGTAGATCTGAATCTTATACTGGCCTCCACTGGGCTGAAAAAAACACAAACAGCAACCATTACAGAAATCACCAGCAGGTTAAGAACTTAGAGAACAGTATGGTTCCAAATCTACTACTTTGAAGGCTGGATGATCTAAACTTCCATTTCCACTGTGTACTGACTGAAACAGCTTTCTTTTTATTTTTAATTATTATGGGAACATAATAGTTGTATATCTTTATAGGGTACATGTGATGTTTTGATACAGGCATATAATGTATTAATCAAATCAGGGTAATTGGAGTATCCATCTCCCCAAGTATTTATCATTTCTTTGTGTTAGGAACATTTCAACCTCCCTCTTTTAGCTATTTTAAGGTATACCCTGACTTATTGTTGATTATAGTCATGTTGTGCTATCAAATATCATTCATTCAATCTATCTAACTATATTTTTGCACCCATTGACCATCCCCACTTAATCCCCCCATCCCCACGATCCTTCCCAGCCTCCGGTAACTGTCATTCTATTCTCTGTCTCCATGAGATCAATTGTTTTAATATTTATCTCCCACATATAAGTGAGAACATGCGAGATTTGTCTTTCTGTGCCTGGCTTATTCCACTTAACATAATGTTCTCCAGTTCCATCCACATTGTTGCAAATGGCAGCATTTCATTTTTATGGCTATGTAATTTTCCATTGTGTGTACGTACCACATTTTTTTTAACCACTCATCCATTGATGGACATTTAGGTTGATTCCAAATCTTGGCTCTTGTGAATAGTGCTAAACAGCTGACTTTTAATAAGAAAAAATTATCTCCTCAAAATACTCAAGAGGCAGAGGAAGTGCCATGAGAATAATTAGTGCATTCAGTTCTGTGATGGCTGATCTAAGATGTTATTTAAGCGTCAGCAGCCAACAAAAGACAGCCACACGTTAAGACATAGAAAAACCTCAAGAAAACTTTGACATAAAAGCAAGCAAGAGAGACAGGGAGAGAGAGAGAGAGAAAGGGAGCCAGGGAGGGAGGGAAGGCGGGAGAGAGCGTGAGCAAGTGGGCAGACATACCAGATGAACAGCTCTGCAGGAGCTGAGGCGGTCGTTGAGGCCCATCCAACGCTGGTATTCAGGGTACTCTCCCTGAGGTAAGATGTACATGTATCCAGCAAAGTTGGGCCTTTCGTACACAGCCCAGGTGCCTCCTTCCACTCTGATGGAGTTGCAGCGACTTAGGTAAGTGTGGAAATCTGCACAGTCGCAATCACAGTCATAGCGGCGGCCTTGAAAATTTTTGTCTTCGTAGAAAGTGATCTGAAGTACAGGCAAACAAAGAAAACTGAGGAATTAGGCAGCTTTATTCACAGATAAGATAAAAATTAAGAACATATTTTCCTCCTTTAGAAATTCCTTTCTCCTTAATTTTGAGGAGAAAATACATAGTTCTACCTCACCTCACAAAATACGCTTTCTGGCAAACAACTTTAGTTGTCAACAGTAGGAATGAGTACTTTCGGAAGGCTTAATAGGAAGCAAAACAGGAGAGTGCTGTAATATAAGCCAACAGTTTCAGACTCAAGTCTTGCTTTATGTCCCCACAGCTCTCTGTACTTACGTTATATTATAAAGTACCCATTGGTATGGCTATCCCTCCCACTAGACTCCTGCTAGACTTCTTCCAAGGGCAAGAACCAAGCCTTACCTAAGCTATGATCCCCTGTGCTTAGCACTTGACAAGACCTCAATAAATGTTTGATGAAGGTGAGTGAGTTTCAAATGCAGAAGTTCATGATAGGTGATATACAGTGAAAAATAAAACATAAACCTTAGCTTTAGAAAGATTATTTTTAGATGGATATAGAGCATATACACATGCAAATATATATATATTGTTCTATATTATTAGCTTATTGCCAACAGAGTAATTGCAAAGTAACAATAGCAAGAATGCTCTTTTTGTTTTGTTTTTCAATACAGGGTCTTGCTCTGTCACCCAGGCTGGAGTGATGTGGCATCATCATAGCTCATTGCATCCTTGAACTCCTGGGCTCAAGTGATCCTCCTGCCTTAGCCTTCTGAGTACCTGGAACTACAGGGGTGTATCACCATGTCCCTCTGATTTTTTTAAGTTTTTTGTAGAGAGGGAGTCTCGCTATGTTGACCAGGCTGGTCTCAAACTCCTGGCCTCAAGTGATCCACTTGCCTCGGCCTCCCAAAGTGCTGGGAATACAGGTCTGAGCCACAGTGCCCAGTCAGGAATGCTCTTTGCTTCACACTCTCGCCAAGTTTCTACCACAATGCCTGGGGTAAGTCTCTGACTGCAGCCATGGGAAACCAGTAATGAGAAGCCTGGGCTCTCGCGCTACCTCTCCACTATCAGCCTTACAACCTTAGTCAAGTCTCCTCTCTGGGTTTCAGCTTCCCATTTAGCCAAATGCAAGGACTAGAGTGGACAGGAACCCCTGGCCGTAAAACAACTCAAGAGCTTTTCTGGTTGAAATAGGGGATAGAGTTCCCAGGAACTCCTAAGGATTCACGAAGCATTTTCTAAAAACCACTGTGAAAACCACAAGTGGACTAGAGTTTATTCCTTGTTGCTCAATAATTCCACAATCTAAGATCAATGTTAGGTTATAATTTAAACTGAAACTACCGATGTCATGCTCTAAGTAGTTAATTCTCTAGCATTATGCTGCCCCCTTGTGGCTGCTTTGCTTCATGGCTTTAAAAGTAGAAAATCATGTGAGTCATTTCAGACTAAAGTAGAGCCAGGTACAATCTTGAGAGGATCTTGAGCTGAGGATTGAAGGATAAGTGGGTATTTTCCAGAGGCAAAGAAAAACACAAGTCTGTTCAAAACATTAAAGAAGTGAAAGAACATGGTCCATTACAGGGACAATCGTTTGTTAAGCCTAATACATTTCGAATATGTGAAGTATTAGAAAATAGAGCCAGAAAAATGACACAGGAGCCATGCTAGAATCCCCTCTGGTAATTATTTGAGAGCTGTACACAGTAGTCTGTGCCTGGAAATAGATAGCTGCTATGAGCCGGGCGTGAGATGATGAGGGCCACTGACGGGCAACTGCTATGTGAATTTAGAATTTGGTGACTAATTACATGTAGGGAATGAAGGAAAGGACATAGCACAGATTTAGATACATGGCACCTCAGTTTACAGATGAAGAAAAAAAAAATCCCAGCACTACTGCTTACTTGCTATGTGACCTTGGACAGGGCATTGAGCCTTTCTCTAAAGCTCTTCATTTGCAAAATGGGATAATAGTATCTACTGCAGAGGGATGTTCTGAGAGTCCAATGGCATAATATTGATAAAGTACTTAGTTTAATACCTGACTCGTAATTGCCAATAAGCTTTTGCGACAGTTGTTACAAATGAAGAAGTGACTTGCCTAACGTTACTAGCTAGTTACCAGTCAGTGGCGGGCAAGCCGGTGACTGCAGAACAAAACTCCTGGTTGGTAATCCGTGGTTCGCTTCCTTTTCTTTTGCTGTCTTCTTACCTGCAGAGAGCTAGCTCTGTTTAACATAGCAGCACTTACTCTCTTAGACCTTGAACAAGACTGATCCTGAGGGCTTTTCCCATGACCTGTGGGGAGATCTTTAGGAAAATGAAATAACTTCTCTAAGAATGTCTAGATTCTAAACGCCTTAATTCATACGCTCAATTTGCCTTTGGTTTTTTTGGTAATTCACCAAAAAGGAGGCGTTGCAAGAGCTATGCTATGGGAAGTGAGGTTAATATTATCTATTTTACTTCATGGTTTCTCACACTTACTGCCCTCTGCACATTTGCTTGACTGATATCAACGTCTGAGAAGTGGAAATATACACCATTCTCAATAAGCTCACCAGATGTTCACCCTCCCAGCAGATGAGCCAACCATCCCAAGGTTGAAACAAAGCACTTGTCCTGTTACTATGGAATCATTACTGAGCACCAGGACCACACTCTGCTTTCAGTGGGAGACCTTCCAAATCTCAGAGCCAGAGAATGTTGCACCTAGCTCTTCTCAATTTCTATTTGTGGAAGAACCATGAAATCCACACTACTGTCGGCTAAGAGGTTTTGGCCCTTGGGCAAAATTTTGTAGAGAAGGCTAAGAAATGTAAAGAAGGTTTTCCTAGAAATTATTACAAAATTTCTATCATTTTCAAGTTTATATTTTTGAAAAATAGCCTACTAATCCAATGCAGCAGAAAGAAAAATGTCTTAAGTATCCCAGAGGTAACAAAAACATATTTAGTAAAACTCCATTCCTTCTACCAAGCCCATAACTCCTCTGATTAAACTGCTAGCAAGATAGTGGGAAAGGGAGAAGGAATGAGAAAGAGAAAGAAATAACTTACTATGCCCTTTGGCCTAGCAAGCAAAAGTTATTTAACTAAAAGAACAACTCAGCTATAAATAAGATAGTACACTATTGCTACTCTGGAAATCTCTAAAATCGAGAGATATTTTCATCTGTCTAAGACAGTTATGTAACAGCCTTCCCTCAAGGCACGTGGATATCCCTCTAAGGACTTAAAATTATTTTTTAGTGGGATTTGCATGGCATATTTTCAAGAACCTCAAAGCACTAACGACACTTAGTTATCTCCTGAAACTTTCTGGATGACAAGTTATGATTATTAGTTCTATTTTTCAATGGAAAAAAATCAAGCACTAATCAATTATGGAACAAGTTAACAGGTATCTTCTGATATGACACAATGGGAAATACACCACATTGCCTACATAGCTTTCTTGCCAAAGATGTTTAGTCTGATCCAAACATGAGGAAATAATTGGAGAAATCTATATTGCAGGACTTTCTAAAAGTCTAAATACCTGGCCTAGATTTTTAAAAATATCAATATATCAAACAACAACAAAACAAAAAAAAAAATAAAAGGTAGGGGGACTCTTCTAGATTAAACAGGCTAAAAAAATAGAGGCTAAGGAGACATGACAACCAAATGTAATACTTGATCTTTGATTGGATCCTACATTAAGGGAAAAACCAGCCACAAAGCACATTTCTGGGGGCAATTGGGGGACATTTAAATACGGTTTCAATATTAGGTATTATATTTATGATAAATCTTGAGGACATGATAATGATACAATGTTTATACAGGGAAATATCCTTGTTTTTTAGGAGATACATGCCTAAATAAGGCAAAAGTATAGGAAAAGCTGCTACTTATTTTCAAATGGTTCAGTAAAAAGGAGACAGAGACACAGAGAGACCAAATATGGCAAAATGTTAACAATTGGAGTGAAGGATATACAAGTGTTCATTTAGTATTTCTTATTCTTTCAGGATTCCATGGGTTTAAAAATTTTCAAAGTAAAAAATTGGAGGAAAAACCAGGCACCAGCTGTGCATTACACCCACTGGTCAGTGGAAGAGCTAAAAAGAAGGCATATTCCCTCATTCCCAAAGCCCTGAGGGATCAATTTCCAGCCCAGCAACTGTGAGTCAAATATTTTGGAGGCAATTTTCCTAATGTAAAGGAGCACTTTATTTAGGGAAAGAGTAAGAATAACTGCTTAAATGAAGGAGATATATAGGATTTTATTCACTTGATTGGCCCATCCACCTTGGCCATTTATAATATTAATGGTTGAGGCTAAATTTCACAAAAAATATTTTTAATTTACTACTAAAAGTTTTCTACTCCATATAATCTTCATCAGCAAGTCTTACACCTGTGGAAAGTCATAGAATATTAGTTGCTAGAAGGCAGAAAGATAATCCTTAATAAGGTGTTTGGTAATTCTGTTAGAGTTGAAAATATAATAAACATTTCTTTATCTTCTCAGCCAAGCCCTAATCATTATGATACTCACCTCCAGGTAAAGCAGCCAAAACTTTTTTCTGTGTTCCTTTCAGTGCATCATTAGGTGAAAAGTGGGTAGGCTAAAAATCAGTATGACCATTTACTTACCTTGGTTCCAGTTTTAGACATATTTGGTGCATAGGTTGGTTTCCCCAGTGCTGAAAGAAATTCAGGAATAGCTACAGAGAGTTAGAGGCACAGTGACATTTATACTGGGCTGGTTTCAAATCAAACAGCTGCTTAGTCATGAGAATAGAATCCAAAAATTGAGTCAGTCATTTAGAGGCTATTGATGGTTTCTAGAAAAAACCAATTGGGATTATGAAATAAAAGAAAGCTTCAGTATCCCCTTTAATGCTTACCAAGCCCTGCTGCATTATAGACTTTGCTGAGTCAAGACACCAAAACCCAGCCAAAGTTTTAAAAATTAAAAACAGAAAGTCCTCCTTCCCTGGGAAATTTGGGTCTTTTTTTTTTTTTTTTTTTTTTTAAGCAAGCAGCCTCTTTGAAATTCTTAATGTCTTTTTTCCTTCAACAAAGCTTACAGAAAATAAAAGTCCAAAGACCATTCTCTATTTCTGGACAGAAGTGACATGTTCCAAAGGCAAAAGAACTTACACGACAACTAAAGGCAATGCATGATCTTGTATTTGGGGGAAAAGGTCACTACAAAGGACATTGTTGGGACAGTTAGAAAAAAAATCTTCACGTGGACTGTATATACTATTTTGCCAAAATTTAGCTTCTTGAATTTGATCATTCACTATGACAAGATAAGAGAACGTCCTTGTTTTTAGGAGATGCATGGTAACGTTCTTAGGAGTGAAGGTACAAGATGTCTGCAACCTACACTTAAATTGTTGAGCAAAAATAAAATAATACTATTATATAAAGAATGGTAAAGTCAGTATGGCAAAATGTTAACAATCGGTGAATGTAAACAAAGGGAATGTAGGAGTCCACTGATCAATTCTTGCAACTGCTCCTTAAGTTTGAAATTCTTTCAAACACAAATTTAAAAAGAAAGAGTTCTAATTACAAGAACGGTGCCATAGTATGTAGAGAGACAGAAAACTACCATGGGACTCCTGAATTTGCAAATGTTTAACTAAGTCCAACTTGCCACCCACTAGGTGGTGTTTCTCTGCCCATGATATTATATTGGGACATGTTCAGAGAGTATTTTTTGGCCTTAATATACCTCTGACTTTAGGGAAGAGATTACATCTTATGTAAACTCAAAGAAACAACAAATCAACTCTTCTCCATTTTAATTTTCGTGGTCAAGTGTATTCTTCTCAAAAGTCCAACTTCCTCATCTTTCTATTAACAAAGCTATTCAGCACATATTATTCTAAATGGATACCTCCCAGATGTATTATGGTCAATTCAGAAGATGGCAAATGTGCCTTGATAGGAATTTAAAGAAAGTATCTAATTAATACCATTAGTTTCATTAACAAATAGCAATTTCCGAAATACACTTCTATTATCTCAGTATTTCTTTATTTGGTAATGCTCTACTTGCTTCAGTTTCATCTTAAAAGAAAAACTATGAAAACTTCAATTAGAGTTAATATTCTGAAGATTAATTTCTACTTTAGAAATATGAAAGCAAGCCTTTTTCATATAATTACTAATTAAATGGCGAGTGAGCATATGAAACAATGTTGATCAGTGATCTGATTCATTCACTAATTTGATCATTATTTTCCTTTATCTTCAAGAACAGAGCTTTCCCAATCAAATGTAAATTTTACTTTGATATGTCACAGAATGACACTGGAAACTTTTTCTAAAATTAACACTTTATCTTTGTTCAAAAGGAAAACATTACTCTTCAGTTTATTGAAAATTTGAAACAGAAAGTGACAAATAAAGATTTTACACAATTTCATTAAGTTTCATATTTTAAGGACTAAAATAGCTTCATATAAAACTTTCTACTATATTTATACACCAACAAATCATACTTTCATTCCAACTATTTTTTAAAAGGAGTAGCAATTTCCTTTTAAATAGTTACAAAGAACTATAAAACTCTTATTTAACTCTAGAAAGGATGAAATCCTTTCACCATACAAATTAAAATATGCAGTAGTCTTGCAAATCTACATTCAATTACTTTAATATTAACATATATACAATAGGACTGGTTTCATCGACTTTTTTATTTTAGCATCATAAAAATGAGTCTTCTGGTATTCTATAAACAATGTTTATATGAAAGTCAGGAGTTAAGCTAAAATTCAACCTAAACAGTATAAATGAATACAGAAGGAAAATCAAAAAGTCTTAAATAGGAAGAAAAAGTCCCAACATCTCTTAAGGAGCAAGAGTGCCTTCCCAATTTAGTTTCAAGACCAGCACCGTCCTCCATTCGTCCTCGTGCTTCTAGGGCCCTGAAGATAACAAAAGAAAAATTAATATTAATAATAATTTTCTATTGCCTTCATGCAAATAATAAGAAAAAGAACCATGCATTTATAAAATCACATGAATTATCAAGGTCAGATGATAGTTTAAGTTAATTATATTCCTTTTCTATGAGTGTCACAGAAGTTCATAATAGAAGAAATTCATACATAGACATAAAATACTGGCAGGCTTAAAGTACAATTTTTACCATTTCCTTTGTATAATCCCCATGAGATTTCTAATTCTTAACCTCAGCATGTATTAACTAAACATTGTAAAAAAATTTTGTAAAAAGTAACACATACTTTAAAAAAGTAAACAATACAGAACACATTTTCACAACTTTGGAAAACCGCAGTTCCTTAAAAAGTGAGACATATGTCCTTGCAATTCCACTCTTTGATATATATCTATGAGAAATAAAGACATATGTCTACACAAAAACTTGTACACAAATGTACATAGCAGCATTACTCAGAATAGCGGAAAAGTGGAAACGACCCAAATGTCCATCAGCTGATGAACAGATAAACAAAGTGGCAGATCCACACAACAGAATATTATCTGGCCATGAAAAAGAACCAAGCACTGATGCATGCTATAACAGATGAACCGTCAAAACATGTGAAGTGAAAGAAACCATACACAGAAGGCAGCATGTTGTACGATTCCATTTATATGAAATGTCCAGAATAGACACAGTAGATTAGTGGTTGCCAGGTGCTGAGGGGAAGAGGAGATATAGAAGGCTGGAGGATTGGTGAGTGACTGCCACTGGACTTTATTTTGGGGGAGATGAGAATGTTCTGGATTTATTAACGGTTATGGTTGCCCAAACTTTGCATATATTTAAAAGCCACTAAATTCTTCACTTTAAAAGGTGAATTTTAATTCACATGTTATGTGATTATATCTTAAAACAAAGAATAAGTTTTCTCCCACCCTAGATAGATACCCAATCTCATTCCTCAGAGACAAACAACTGTTTACAATTTCTTTATATCCTTTCAAAAATTTTAGGCATATAATTAGTATATACATATGTGTGATAATCCCTCTCTATTTTCAAACAAACAAAACAACATTTTACTTTTTCCCCTGAGCTGAGAGGTCACTTAGTATCAGCACATACAGATAAACTTCATTATTTTTAAAGATGCACCCCATGGTATGGATGAATCAGTTCATTACGCACCAGTCCTATACTGAGTATTTGGGTTGTTTCCAGTCTACACCTATTTTAAACAACGCTGCAACAAACATCTTTTTACAATAAATCTTTACAAGTTATAAAATTTCAATTAGATAAGAGGAATAAGTTTAAGAGATTTAATGTGCAACATGGTGACTATAGTTAATAATAATATAGTGTATTCTTGAAAAATGCTGAGAGTAGATTTTAAGTGTTGTCACAACAAAAATGAGAACTATGTGAGGCAATGCATATGTTGATTAGCTTGATTTAGCCATTCCACAATGTGTATAGATTTTAAAACATCAGCTGGGCCTGGTGGCACATGCCTATAGTCCCAGCTACTCAGGAGGCTGAGGTGAGATGATCACTTGAGCCCAGGAGTTAAAGACCAGCCTGGGCAACATAGTAAGATCTCATCTCTTAAAAAACAAAACATCATGTTATGCATAAAAAATATAAACAATTTTACCTGTCAATTAAAAATAAAATAAAATAAAAAATAGGTCTCTACATACACAACTGTAAGATAAATTCTAATAAATGAAATCGCACCTAAGTCAAAGAATATTTGTATTTTTAAGTTTGATTTTGTCAAAATACTCCCCATAGAGGTTGTATACATTTATACTTTTCCCAGTGGTAACTGAAATGTCTTGCTAGCATTGTGTACAACCAGTTTTTGATCCTTGCCAATCTGATAAATAAAAAGTAGTATCTTACATTTAAGTGATCATCTTTGTGTCTGTAAATATTTTTCTATAATCTATTCATGATCTTTGTCCATTTTTCTATTGTTAGTGTTTTAAAATACCAAAGTAAACTAATTTCTATTAAGAAAAGAATACCATACATTTGGATTAAATAACTTTCAGTAAATTTGTTTGTATCCTAATTCTCTTTTATTGAACTATGATCTTCTAGTGTTCAGTAATCAAATTTTCATTTGGATTAATTCTGATTTATTACCGCTCATATGTGTAATTAACAAAGATCAGCTAATTTATGAATTGGTTTAGAGGGATGGGAAAGAGGGAAGATGTGTTAGAAAGAGGGAATTAAACTTAAAGCTATCCATGGGGAAGAGTTATACTATCTTTGGACAGTACAAGTTGTACCAGGCAAAAAGCAAAAAAGTTAAAACTTGGCTATTATATTGACCCAAATTTCTACAGGCTCCATTTTGGTTGGTCTTTTCACTATAAAATATGGTTATAAAAATATGGGTATGTAAAGGTCTGTGTATACTAGTGGGAGTGGTAGAAAACATTTGGCAATGTTTAATAATATAATATTCTGTGCATTTTTTTTTTACACTTGGAAGGTTTCCCCAAAAGAATGTTTTAAGTGGTGTACATTATAAATGCCTACTAGTATTTTGATGTAGGATCTCTATCCTGCTGCTTGTTTGGAGCCTGCTGCAGGGGGGACAAGGCTATCCAGCTGCTGGCGATGTCCTGTGTTAATCAACCATTCATAAAACTTGTCCTCCACAAGTACCTGGAACTGCTTCCTTTGGTCCCTAAAATCGCAAGTGAAAGCAGAAAGAACATAAGAACACTAATTCATCTATATTTAATTCCAAGTGATTAAATAACACTTTAATGGGATAACATTAAATGATTCATTATTTCTAGTTAGCCTTTTGTTCTCTCTCTGTTTAGAGTACACTAGACCACCCTCCACCACCAAAAAAGGATTGGTCAGATACAATGCCCTCCTTGTAAAGACTTATTCATTGTCAGATATTTACTGAGGACCAAGTGAATGCTGGGTAGTGTTCTGATTGATGGAGATAAATGTGTAAAGAAAAGAGAAAAGAAAAAGCTCCTGTTCAGGCTGGATGGTACTACTCGACTCCAGAGGGACACTCACATTGTGATCTATGTAGTCTATGCCCCTGTGGACCCTATATTCTAGTAGAAAAGATAGGTAACAAATAAAATAAATATATGATATGAAGTTAAACAGTTATAAGTGCCTTGGAGAAAAATAGAGCAGGGTAAAGGAATGGAGAATATTGGAAATGCTATTTTAGAAAAAGAATGGACAGAGATGACCTCTGTCCATGACATTTGTGCAGAGGTCTGAATGAAGTGATGGAGTAAGCAAAATGAATATCTGGAGGAACATACCAAGTAGAAGAAACAGAAAGGACAAAAATTCTAAAGTTAGAGCATATTTAACATGTTCATGGTAAGACAGAAAAGGGTAGCTCCTGACAGCCAGGAGCTAGCTTAGCACTATCCTAGGCCTTGGTGTAGCTGGATCTGGCCTAGCTCTGGTGTTCTTCTGTTGAATGTAAGTAATTCCACAGAATACCAACATAAGACAAAGCTGCTCCAGTCTGATGACAGTCTACAGCAAGAAGACTACTCCATAATCATATCTCATTCCAGATGCCCTCTGCCCCCCGCCAAAAAAAAATCTGTGGTGTAAACCACAAAAATAACCAAACACCCTTTGAGTAACTGCTGCTTCCTTACAATTACAGTTTTAGCTCTACTTCCTTCCTCTTGCCTTAGATATAAAAATTATTAAGCTATCAAATCATAGAATTATTCTCAGTCCCAGATAGCCCTGCTTCCTAGAACCCTCCCTCAAATCTCCTAACACAAGGCAAAATTCCCAAACTTTCACTGAGATAAAACACAGTCTCTTGCTCCTTGCAATGAGTCAATACAATCCACGTTTGTTCTACATATGTTCCCAGCAGTAGTTGGCTAGATGGCAATGACTAAGTAATAGCAAAAGACTGTTGTATGCTGGGAAGGAGTAAATGAGGAAGAGAATGGCAGCAAATGAGGAAAAGAGAGCCTGACAGGTACGGTAAAGACTTTAGATTTTGTTCCAAATATGATTAAAAGCCATTAGAGGGGTCAGGGCAGGAAAATGACAAAATCTAATCACTTTTAAATAGATCTTATTGGCAGTCCGTTTTCAAACTGATTTCTGTCTGCCTATATTTCCAAAGTCAAACTGACTACTTTGGTTGTTTCTGGTGTCACCATGGATCTCACCACTTGAAAACACTATGGTTCAGAGTTAACATTCATCAAGTGCTTACCACATCCCATACTCTGCATATGTGTATAAGTTTTTCACATGTGTAAGAGAATCTAGGCACCTAAATATCAGAAGCTTATTCAAACAACAGAATTTCTTTAAAAGGATATTTTTTCAATGGTCATCCATTTTTATATCACATTATTATAATGTTATTGTGTGACATAATATGACACGATATGGTATGACAATAGTTGAAAGAAAATGATAAAGACATCAGAGGCATTTAAGATCCTCTGGAACCACACTGACTAGGTGTGAATCCTGGCTCCTGTGTGACTTTGGGTCAAGTACCTAATCTCACAGTTCTTCAGTTTTCTCATCTTTAATAGGGAATTATTATGAAGAATAAATGAGTTAGTACCTAGAAGTTACTTAGAATAGTCTTAAATTATGTGGCATATTCTATATATGATTTCTTTGATTCATATAACTCTTACATCTGCCAACTAACTAAACTTAAGCTTCTTAAAAGAAGGAAGTCCAATACTTGAGTATCCACTCACTCCCATTCCTCAGCCCAACAGTGCCTAGAATACTGACCTGAAATCCAAGCCTTCACAAAAGATACAATATATCTTTCATTACTTTAGCACAGCTGTAAAAAATGTACAGATTAATTTGTTTTTCCATGGAGTTTCACATAAAATACAAACTATTACTTCTAAAAAATACTCACTTTGTCAAACGAGCCTCCTTCACAGTTTTCTGCCAGATTTGTATCTTCTGTTCTCTTTGACCAAGTGCTTTCTGATATGCAGATGGAAGACCCCCAGGTATCTCTGTTGTGTCCCCTTCCATTTCAAAGGGAATAATAAATATATAGAATTCACAAGGTGGTAAGAGCCGGAAGACACTAGCATCACTGTTCTCTCTGCACACAATCATTGGATTATCCCAATAGTTAGGCACGGTAGCAAGGCCTGTCCTGGCCATATGGTCCTCTAGCATTGGGTAATGGGTATGAAAAGGGGCAAAAGTTACTGTCTGGTTCCCAGAGAGAATAAGTGGGCGTGTAGGCGTCAGAATGTGAAAGATGCACCCTGTGGTAGAAGAGATGGACAAACGGTGGCAAACGGCAATGACTTTAACATTGTCACAATTGTGTAGGTGAAGAGTAGTCTCTATAGGGCCCAAGACAAAGGTACTATTCCTGCATTTCTCAATTGTCACAGACCTGAAAAAAAAAATAAGATAAATTTCTCTGAATAAGATAAAAACTATTTGACTGAAATATGGCAAAGAAAGGAACATAGTCCAAAGAAAATACCAAAATGTCAGAACACTATGAAGACTGTGCTTACCGTAAGGGGGAGAGCAGATATATAAAAGACTCATTGCACCGATGAATCTTTACATGTGCCCCCACCAGCGTATCTGAGCTCTTGGCCAACGTCTGCTTGTAAACCTGGCTCATCACCACCATGCCATGCATCCTAGGGGCCACATGAGTATTACAAGCAATCGTAGCTCTTTTGGTTGTCCCTTCAACTATTTAAGAAAACATATAAATAAATGAGATAGTTTCAAACCAAAGAAAACAAACAACTGCATGAGGTTACACATGTTTATGTGTATACATGTCTAAAATTAGCTACTACCTGTGAGGGAAAAAATGTTAGATCTGGGGATTGGGAAAAGAGGTGTTTGCTATACCATTCTCTGTTCTTTTCTGTATTTGTACTATTTCATAATTTTTATGAAAAAAATTTAAAACCTATAAGGCATTTAAGATTGCTTACCAAATCAATCAATTTGATTGCTTATCAAAGATTTTTTTCACATCTACTCTTCAATTAAGTAATGTGCCTAAGGTCATATGGCTAGCTGGCAAAGCTGGCCTAACTCAAGTATCTTCTCCTCCATGATGCTTTACTTTATCATCCCAACTATAATTCACCTCTCTTAATTGCCATAATATAATTCTGCACCCCTTCTAATTTACTTACCATGTTATTCCATGAATCCTATTTGAGTTCATGTCTTTATTCCCAAGATCATTACTACCTAAGAGCACACCTTTCTATCAAATACAGTGTCTTGCACAAACTAACACTCAAAAAATATGTGTAAGTTTCTGCCCTAACAGTCTCACCATTATGTGACTGGCTTCTCAAACTGTAATTCCCTGCAAGCCACTGGGACACCCTTGTAAACAATACTGGCCAAATGTGGAACAGTTACATAAGTATGCTATTATTCTTTTAAAATAAGTCTTATTGTTTATTTTTATTATATAAGTTTATTTTTATTACATATGTACCATGTACATAATACATGGTAATTGTGGAAAAACAACAGTAAAAGAAGATAAAAATCATTTGTAATTCTATGATCCATCACTGTTAACATTTTAGTATAATCCTTACAAGGTTGGACATTCTTTTTTCCTATTAGTGCCTATCTTAACATTCAAAAACTCTCTTGAACCTATATTATTTTATGAACATCAAGAATTTTGTAGTATTCTCTTATATATTTATGGGAGCCTTACATATCTGAGAGTCTACACCTCATATCAGAGCTTAGTCGGATATAGAATTCTTGGATTACAATCTTTTTGCTCAAGATTCTATAGAAGTTGTTCAATCATTTTCTCGTTTTTATCATTATAAAAATTTGATACAAAACTTTTTTTTTCACATTTATATGAAACCTAATATTTTCTCTATCTCTGAAATACAGAGATCGTAGAAATATATTCTAGTCCATTTTTTTCCCATTCATTTTGCCTCGTACTTGCCTCAGTAGTATAAACACCTATTGGTGTCTCTTAAAACTTGTACCTGGGCCCAGGAGTCATATGGCACCTGAACCTATCCATTTAGCCACCGCTGAATCCTCAGGGATACCTGATGTAACCCAATATTCTCTCTACTGAAAATTTAAATTTCCAATTTAGAAACATCTACTCTGCTTATGCTTATGCAGCTAAAAAGACCATACGAACTTTATACGAACTCTCTGAGGTTGTTACTGTGAAATGGCCAAATTCTGCTGTGTTGTATAGAAGATAGGAAAGCCCCAAGCAAGTGAGTGTGACAGTGTGAAGCAGAGTCAGAGAAGAGAAAAGCAGAGCAAAGAGAGGACTAACTACAGTTGGAGTTTCTGTTAACTGTGACCAAAAGGACCTTGATGAATAAATTAACTCTCTGAGATTGTTGCTGCCTTGAGAGAAAAAGTCATATACACAAGACAGATGTTCTCTTTTTCTCTTTCATAGTAGCACTATTTTTTAGGTCCTCTACAGAAGATGTGTGATCATTAATATGCTAGAAAACATTAGGTTCCTTAACTTGACATTCAATTTAATATAGATCAACATATTAAAAAATACCTTGGTGAGCCCAAGCCAATTTCTTTCCAGACTTGAGGCAAGCAGATGTACCAAATGGATTCCCAGTCAAACAGGATCTCAACCAGGCTTCCAGCTTGTAGAAAGAGAAAGTCTTAGAGATCTTTGAGAAGCCACTTTCTGCATGCAGTGGTTGCCACAGTGCAAGTTCATGAAGTGGATAGATCTTCCTGGCTCTACTTACTGTACCTTCAATAAGAAAGCTAAGTGCCATAACAGCTTCTTGAGACACTAGACTACTATGGGTCGAATGAAATGATGCAGTGAGTTGTTCTGGATCTAAAAGCAGCTCAAGAAGATCTGATAGATGATCCCAGACAAAGGCTTGGTGACTGTAATCATTCCAGTTCTAAAAAAAATCAAAAGAAAGCACTCTTAACAGAACAAAGAGATTCCACAAGATCTAAAACTTCTACATTTTAATTATTTTGTATTTATTCTCTGCCCTTATCCTCAAAAAGGATTTAGGTGGCTTATAAATCTTATATAGTTTAGCCAGGCATGGTGGCTCACGCCTGTAATACCAGCACTTTGGGAGGCCAAGGCAGAAGGATTACTTGAGGCCAGGAGATCAAGACCAGCCTGGGCAACATAGCAAGACCTTGTCTCTATAAAAAATTAAAAAATTAGCTGGGCATGGTGGTGCAAATCTGTAGTCCCAGTTACTTGGAAGGCTGAGGTAGGAGGATCACTTAAGTCCAAGAGGCTGCAATGAACTATTGTATAATCATGGCACTGCATTCCAGCCAGGGCAACAGAGCAAAACTGTGTCTCAAAAAATCCAAAAAAACAAAGTTTTTTTTGTGTGTCATAGGTATAAATAGATTCTCTTCCCACCTTAAGTAATTCAAAGTAATACTAATAAATAACCTAGTGTGTGTCAAGCATTAAGTGCTATGCATACTTTAACATATTTAATCCTAACAGTAATTCTAGAATAGATACCATTATCATACCTATTTTACAGATGAGGAAATGGACTTACAGAAACGTAAAGAAACTTGATCAAGATCACAACGCTAGTATATACTCTAAAAGTTTCAGATTAAACATAAAAGTAACCATCATAGACATTCATTCAATGAAGCACTAGGTTTCTTAATTTACCTTCTCCAATTACAGAAGGAATTACAAATTCTACTGGGTGAAATGAAGCAACAGATCTTACAGTGACTGAATTTAAGAGAAAGTATAACTTTGGGGATAACCTTTGAGTTGGCAGATGTTCTAGTGATTTCTTGACCCATTCATTTGATAGATATTTTCTAAGCACCTCTTATTGACATGAAAAATGTTAAGTAATGAAAATGCAAATTGATTAAGACACAGTTCCAGTTCTCAAAGAACTCAAGAGTCTTTGTAGTGAGAAGACAGTATAAACAAATAACAACACCACGTGAGATAAGACCTACAGCAGAGGCCAGGCACGGTGGCTCACGCCTGTAATCCTAGCACTCTGGGAGGCCGAGGCGGGTGGATTGCTCAAGGTCAGGAGTTCGAAACCAGCCTGACCAAGAGTGAGACCCCGTCTCTACTATAAATAGAAAGAAATTAATTGGCCAACTAAAAATATATATGGAAAAAATTAGCCGAGCTTGGTGGCACATGTCTGTAGTCCCAGCTACTCGGGAGGCTGAGGCAGTAGGATCGCTTGAGCCCAGGAGTTTGAGGTTGCTGTGAGCTAGGCTGACGCCACGGCACTCACTCTAGCCTGGGCAGCAGAATGAGACACGGTCTCAAAAAAAAAAAAAAAAAAAAAAGACCTACAGCAGAGATCAATAAAGATGTTCTATGAGCATGAGAGGAACAACTAACTCCATCTGGAAGAAAAAAATCATAGTGGATTGCTGTTTCAATAGATTCTTGATTGATGCTGGTAGTTAAGCAAACAGATAAGAAAAAAGGCACTGTAGGCATAGGGAACAGTATATGCAGAGGCCCAAAGGAGTAGAAATACCTGCTATGTTCAGAGAACTGAAAATTCTAGGTAGGGTATAGGAAGCATGCTGGGAAGTGGCAGCTGAAGTTAAAATGGTAGGCAGAGGCCAATCATGAAAGGCCTTGTATGAAATACTAAAACATTTTGATTTTATTTTGTAGGCCATAGACTGCCAAACTATTTTCTAAATAGTGTATCTTTTATTTTTCTTTTTAATAAGTTCTCTTCTGGATGTCAAAGAAAACAGATCAAAGCAAAGCTGTCCTGAGTCTCAACCTGCTCTTCCTCCCTCTCACTGCATTCCCCCTCCTCAAAGTAGGCCATTGGCTCCACAGAGTTCAATATGAAACCAACAATGACAAGGGGGATTCATTGACACAGTTTAGACAGGAGATAGATATACTCCATCTGTATTTGGGAAAGCCCAGTGTGGTAGGTGGACTGTAGACTAATGAAAGGTGACCAGTGAACCTAATTACAGAAATCAAAACAAAACAAAGTCATTAGATAAAAAAGCTTAGGTAAGAGGAAGAAAAGGGACAAATTTAAAGGGTCATATTGAGGCAGAATCAGTAAGACTTTATAACTAACTGGGTATGGGTGGTGAGAAAGGAGCATGGGTGGGCTGGTGGTAACTTTAACTGGCATAAGGAGTACAAGTTAACTCAAGGAAAGAGAGATTTTATTGTAGGGACATTCAGCCATCTCCCACATGGAGTTAAAACTGGAAAAGAGAAGCCATCAGAATCTGATTGTCTTTCAAGGGCCAGTGTCCCTCTGCATGTCTCTTCCATTCTCTTCTTTTTCTCTCACGACAAGCATCCTGTGCTTCTCTGATTAACTCAGTTTCTAGTCCCTCACAATTCCAGGTCACCTCCAAACATGGCGCCTATTTGGTCCCAATGCCACTCGGATTTTTGGTTCAAGCACTCATCACCAGATCATAATTTCTTCCTGAGGGGACTGACTGACCCAGGTCATCATGTCAAATCAAAGCAATTTCAAATACATAGTAACAAGTATCCATTCCTGGTCCTATCAGTTGTTTGGAAAGGTCATGCTATAGCACAAAACCAGAGTCACCATTTACTGGTGCTTAGTATGCAACAAGTCCCATGGTAATATTACTGAATTCTCACAGCCATTGGGAAATAGGCATTATTTTCCCTATCTAGAGAGGAGAAGCCAAGACCTAGAGAAGTTAACTGACTTGCCTAAAATCATGTGATTATTCAGTGATAGAGCCAGATAAGACTGCAGACTGCCTTGGCTCAAAACACCATCTCCTATCAGTGCCCATTCAGCAGGAACTACATGTGGAGAGAGCAGGCGATGACTGGCATTGCTGATACATCTGGACTTGAACATTCTGCATTTCAGATATAGCTAGGGCAACTATGTGAAGGGATAAATATGAGGCAAGAATTCTGAGACAAAGTTGGGAGTCATTGAGATTTATGAGGCATGGGAATAGAAAGAATTATCTTGAATGAGTATGTTGAGTGAGGAAACTGCCACAGGCAGAATAGCTGCATGTAAGGAACAGGGGGAGAGAAATTTATGAGAAAAGGAGGGAAGGAAGAATCAGAAGCCAAACCAAGGAGTATACCATCATGGAATATAAGGGAAGACAGATTTATTTAAAAGAGATTATAAAAGTGCCAAATAACACAGAGGGGTTTTTTTGTTTTGTTTTCTGTTTTGGTTTTTTTTTTTAGCCTCAGAACATTTTTAAAGAGCCTGCATTTTTAAAGAGCCTCAGGTATTAATACTGAGGTCTACATTTTAAAGTTTCAGACTACTTCCACAAAAACGGATAAAAACATTTGGTTTTTTTTTTTTTTATAAAAACAGAAAGAAAAAGCAATAAGACATTTTCTAAAACTCACAATGTGAGGCAGTTAAATTTAACTTCTAGGTTATTGCATCATATGTAAGTACTTAAGCACAATTAAGCAATATGAGAAGATATTTTTATAGAAAATTTTTTGGATTTCAACAGACTTTGCAAACACATCTTTTTGTTTACCCTATTTTAGTCAAATGAATAGACTCAGATGCATTAACATTTGCAAAAATGGGAATGCTAATAGAATATAGTGAATAATTTGCCCAAAAATCATGCTCGTGTTTTTTATATCTGTGAAAGTAGTGTATCAAAATCATTTCTCTATACATACTTCTCTGTACATGTTGATTTTATTTTATAATTTAAGAGAAAGGAAAAAGAAAAAAACAAAACAAGCCATCAAATCACTGGTTTATGTAAAAAAATCTCTACATAATTTTTAATGAAGGTTAACCATCTCCCTCACAAATTGTCCATTTTAGAGAAAGAGACCAAGATATAAATGGTACCTTATTATGACAATTAGATTTTTCAGTCAGGTCAGGAGACTGAGATCTGTTTCTGGGACTAGGCCACTCTTCTCTAATCAAAGATGTCCTCAAGGAGATCTTATTTAACTGCTGTATGTATAAAAAGAGCAGAAACTGTAGAGTATCCACTGAAACCTATTCAAGAAGAAAATAAATGATGAATACACACCATATTTATTTAAAAAAAATGCTTTTCTCACCCCATGTCAGCAGAAAAGTAAACACATCTTAAAACAATATCCCTAATCTACAACTAAGTAAACAGTAAATTCACAAGTTTGCTGATCCTAAGAAAACAATTTAGAAACACTGCTAACATTTGATATGTATTTCTCTGATATGGAGATGTAGGAATTCTAAGACTAATTAAACTGGAGTCATTTACCTTAGTAGAAAGCTGGATAGCATCTATGGCCATAGAAATTCTCTCCCAAAACTGATGAAGGGGAAAGAATGAAGTATACACTCTTTTAAAGTATGTTATTTCAGAAATTTAAAGTTATAGTTAAAAAACCACCTTAGTAATTTGAATAAATAAATGAATAGATGGAAGAAAGGAAGAAGGAAATTCAGTGAAGACACAGAGGTTTAACCTAAGGCTCACAGATTTATCAAGAAAGTTTAGGATACCAGTGCAACTTCCAAAATTGTATGTTTTTAATGGCAGCAAAGTTGATTAATATAATTGTGACTCCAAATGATAGAATAATGGATCCTGGGTCACTGCTTGGGCAACAGCAGCTCAGAGATTCATCTAACCAGGTATACCTGTGTTGGGCTGCTGCACAAGCAAGAAATAAACTGTTACTGTTCTCGCCACTGAAATTCTGGGATTGTGTGTTACTCTGATTAATATTCTTTCTCTGTGAAGTCCTTCCTGATCACCAGAATCATTCTTTACTCAATTTCTGTACTTTGTGCCTTTTATTACTGTACGTTTCACACTATTAATTAGCACTTTTTAACACACCAGCTTCCCCTACTAGTCTATAAGCTCCATAAGGGCAGAGATGCTGTCCTAATCATCTTTGAATCCCAGCACATAGCAGACGTGACGTTCATTTTAAAATAGGCACTCTCACAGTAACATATCAATGGTTCATAACACTCATTGCAAAATACTTTTAAAGTCAATGAAAATATTTCCCTTTTTTAATTACAGTGCTCCTGTGCTTTGGGAGTAGGTGAATAAAGATTGGTAAGGACTAACTTATTGACTACATTAAATACTGCCAAACTGGAACTGCTAAAACTCAAGTGGTATTCTGAGATCACAAATGGTCATTAACCTAAAACCTCAAACTATACAGCTAGTACAAAAATTAAGAATGGGTTATTCCCCAAAGTAATTAAACATACATACCATAATCAATCCATACCTGATTTCTCTGCTTTTCAACTTCATCTTCAGACATGCAGTTGGACAGAACCTCAGACCATTCCAGCCGCTCCTCAGGTGTCCTCACCGAAAGACTATCAAATATTTCGAAGTAAAGCCATGCCAGGTCCTTAGCCAGCTGCAGCTTCCCACATGCAATGTGCCTCCATGTAGACCAGTAGAGGCGTGGGTAGGCTCCCTCTGTGGCCCGGGTTCGAACATAGCTGGATATCTTCCTGAGATAGTGAAGACTAAACTTGGATGGAGGGGGGACCTGCAAGGTACCCACTATAAAGGGTTCTGCTTTCACCCAGAGGAGAACTCCGGACTGATCCATATTATCTCTAAGGACATCTGGGTGAAAAGGCTTCTTTGCATACCTAGGAAACAAAGTTTCTTCATAAACTGATTTGAAACAAATCTCATTTATACATTTTCTTGGAAGGTGACCCTTCCCTTAACTGTGTTAAATGTACTACAACATCAGCTTAAAAAGCAGCTCTAGTTCTTCAACTAAGAGCAGAATAAATTTTTGGTCAGATCTCATTATAGTCTATTTGAGAAAAAAAAAGATTATGATAAAATTATCCTACTTGAATTGTTAGAAATGGTTGTTTTACGAAGAAGAGTATGTAAATGCATGCAGTCTGAGTGGGATCCCTGCTTAGGGCAGAACGAAAAGAAGGAATGGGAGGTGGGGAGGAAGAAATTCCCTCACAGGAAACCTTGTCACTGAGAAGGAACACTGGTCAAAATAAGAATAAAATTTCAGAGTTAAATCACTTGCACATGGAGGACAGTTGGTTAAAGATTTGCATGTGTTAGCTGACCATTTAAGTTCAATATGAGGTAGCAGACAAGAATGCTAATGTAAACATAGGCTGCAAATACAGACCAAGGGAAGTTAAAGCATATTTATTCTCTTTAACACTGAACCCACTCTGACGTATTCTACCATGCTCAGTTCATGTGTAGTAGTTTGGATTTTGTTTGTTGTTTCTTTGTTATAACAATGATACATGATTTTCATGAAACATTTATAAAATATCTAAAAATAGAAGGGGGGAATCATCTATGGTCTCCGTCACTAAAGGGCAACTAACTAATATTTTATCGTACTTCCTTCCCGTCTTTTTTCTACATAGATTAGATGTTTGTTTGTTTTTGAATTTTCATAGTTGTGATAATATCACACATACAATTCTGTATTATTTAAAAAGCTTCAGAGCATTCTGGCAGGCATGGTGGCTCACACCTGTAAACCCAGCACTTTGGGATTACGATGTAGAAGGATTGCTTGAGATCTCCAGAAGTTGGAGATCAGCCTGAACAACAAAGTGAGACCCCAATCTCTATAAAAAAAAAAATAGAAGAATTAGCTGGGTGTGTTGGCAGTGCCAGCATTCCCAGCTACTGGGGAGACTGAGGCAGAAGAATCATTTGGTCCCGGAGTTTGAGGTTACAGTGAGCTATGATTGCGCCACTGCACTCCAGCCTGGATGACAGAACAAGACCTGTCTCAAAATAAAAACAAAAACAAAAAAATAAAAACAAATAAAAGCTTCATAGCATTCCAAGTAAACATACTCTAATTTAATCAACTGTTCTCCCATTTTTAGACACTTATTAGGTGTAAGATTTTTCGTGAAAACAAGATAGGCAAAATATTGATCATTGTTGTAGCTGGATAATGGGCACATACACTTTCGTGTACGTCAAAAATTTTCATTATAAGAAGTTCTAATATTGTCACTATTTTAAATAATGCTATGACTACCATCTTTCTTCATTTTTGCAATATGAGTTATTTCCCAGAGAAAATTTTCTGATGTGCATTTGTGAAATGAAGCAAATGACATTTCTGAAACTCCTGACATACATGCCCACTGCTTTCCACATGATTTTATCAAATTGTACCATCATTTGATCATGGTACTCACTTCTGTTGAGCACTCCTCAGCATTAGTAGCATCATTTAAAAAATCCAAAAAATCATACAAAAAATTACCTATATGACGGATGAAAAATGTTTGTTATGTTCTGCATTGATTCTAAGAAAGTTGTGCTTCTCTCTTCAGAATGATCTGTTCAAAAAATAACTGACATCAATCAAGTGCTTACCACATGCTCGGTAGCATAATCAGTATCTTGCATATTTCACCTCTTTCATCCTCACAACCACCTGGAGATATAGTACATATGATCGTCCTCATTTTCCGATAAGAAAATTGAAGCTTAGAGAAGTTAAGGGACTTACCCAAGGACACATCTCTGTTGGCACAGCCCTAGATTAGGATTCGGGTCTGACTTGAGAACTGCATTGCTACAAATGTACTTTGGCAAACCAGTTTTAGGAGAGTCTCTGAAAAATCAGAACGGATCCAGAAGAGAATTACCAGCGTAAAGGGCCTTAGACACGAGGCCATCTAAGGGCCAGGTGAAATAACATGGGAGCATGAAGTCAAAACAAGGGCGTGGGAGGGTAAATGGCAGCTGTCTCAGAACATGGGACTGGCTGGGTGTCGCTCTGAGTAAAACCAGACGATGAAAACTAGGTGAGGAAGACCTCAGTTCTCTCCAAAATGTAACAGGCTGCTCCGTGAGGACTGAGCTCCTGTCCTGATGTGTACAACCCTGAGGATGAACCCTCTATTCTAACTCCGAGATTGGACAGGGCTAAATTCGTAAACAAACACACACTGGTGCTCTTGTCCTCGAGGTGCGCGGGAGGTGGGGTTTTTCAGGACTAGAGATCAGCGTGGGCCCACGGCGGTCCTCCTGAGGCCAGCCCGCCTCGGGACGTGATCCGGGGTAGGACTCGGCGTGGGCCGCCCGAGCGCCCGGCCAGACTTCAGGAACACAGACACCCAAGCTGACAGGGTCCGCAGCCTGGGCGAAAGCGAAGGCGGTCTCCCCAGCCCGAACCTGAAGCTTGACCGGCCCACACCGCCCTCCCCGGTGCCAGCCCGGGCGCAGTTACCTGCGAAAGCAGGCGCCGCTCCACGGCACCCCTCTGCCCGCCACCACAGCCCGCGCCCAGCTCCGCTGGCCCGCCCCTCGTCCTCCGCCGCGCCCACGGCGCAAGCGCGAGGCCTCGCACCACCGAGAGCCGGCGGACTCCGTTGCTAGAGCGGCAGATTGCCGCTTCTGCGGCTCGGAGAAACTTGGATGAGGCCAAGAGATCCCGACAGTGGGGAGGTGGGGAGTGGAGCTAGACCACCGCTTTCTGGTGTTGCGCCTTTCAACCTAGGGGAGTAGGAAGTTTTCTATTGCTCCACATAACTGTGGTCAGCCAATAGCTGCTGTTAAGGTCAGCACGCTTTCATCAGTAATGATAACGATGATGATGGCAGTTTACATTTATAGAGTGTTTACTATGACCTGAGCACTGTATAAAGCAACTTTATCTGTATTATTTCAGTCTTCCCAAGAGCCCTTTAGGTGCATTTATTTTACTGATGAGGAAACTAGAGCGTAGAATGGTGAAAGTAACATACCCCTAAGGTTATACGAGAGAGAGCCAAGATTCAAAGCCAGGCCATATGAAGCACGACCGCCACTCCCTGCCCCGCCCTCTCTCCTTCTCCCCACACCCACCCCACCTAGCGTTCGCTCTTTAACTTAGCTTTACCTATTAGTTTCTGCCTTCAAGCTTTTTTGGATTCCACCCAGCACAAGACCTCACTCCTTCCTTTAAACCTCCATTTCATGATTTCTGGACATTTCCTGCTTTCTTAGTTCGTTTATGGCCTCTCTAGGTATAGAAGATACAAAGGTAAATCAGATCATAAAATGCAATTTAGTTTCTCTTACAGTGGCCTCTCTCCCCTGCTAGGCATCTTCCTGAAAGCAGGGGTTTCAGATTTAAATAGGCCTGGGTTAGGATCCAGTCTACACCACTTAATATTAATAGCTCAGTGACCTTGAGCAAGTTTCTTTTTTCTGTTCCCTCTTCCCCCGCCCCCAGCAAATTTCATCACTTCCCTGCCTTAGTTTTCCGCAACCGCAATTATTATTTGTCGAGCACCACTGTGTGTCTGCCACAGTGCTAGGCACTAAAGTTACAATGGTGAACAAAACAGACAAGGTCCTTGCTTTCTTGGGGTGTATAATTTAATAGGGAGAATAGACAATACATATTAAGCAATAAAATGGAATAATTTCAGATAGTAGTAGATGCTAATGAAGATTGGGGCTGGGCATCAGAGAAGGCCACTTTGTAGTGCTGAATTTGAGCTGAGGCCTGAAGAATAAGAAGCCAGCCATCCGAAGATCGCAGTCAAAGCAACTTCTACTCAGAGATATTTGAGCACCTACTCCATGCCAGGCACTGTTCTAAGGTACTGTTTTGTACATCTTTGAACACATACTAGAGATCCATGCTTTCATGAAACTGGCATTTCAATGTGTGCGTGTGGAGCCAGGGATGGAAAAAATGAAATAGGGTAGCATAACAATAAGGGATTCAGTAGGGACTAATTTTGATTGGTTGGTCAGGGAGGTCTTCTCTGAGGTGGTAACGTGTAAGCTGATAGCTGAGTTTAAAAAAAAAAGGAATCACCCATGTTAGGATCTGAGGGAGGGAGGAGCTGTTCACGTAAATGGAACAGCTGGTACAAAGGCCCTAGGTAGGAATGAGCTTGGTGTATTCAAGAAAGAGAAAGGAAGCCAGTTTTGCTGGAACATGGTGAGGAGTAATAACAGGTGAGGGTACAAAACATGTAAGGTTTTGTAAACTAGCATAGAGTTGGGTTTTATTTTAATTGCAATTGGAAAGGCATTCGAGGCTTTTAAGTAGGGAATGACATGATTTGACGTGTCTTTAAAAAATCATCGGGTGGGAGACAAGAGTAAGGAACAGATATTAAGTAAGATGTTAAGAGTGGGTGTAAGGAGACAAGTTAGGAGGCCCTTGTCAGGTGAGAGATGATGAGACTTAGCCCAGAGACCTAGTAATAGAGATGTAGTTTTCTGCAACAGCAATTATTATTTGTTGAGCACCGTTTTGTCTGGCACAGTGCTCTAAGCTATTTATCTCGGGCTATATCTAAACTCAAGATATAGTGTAGAGGTAAGAATTGGATAGATTATGCAGGAAAGGAATCAAGAAAGGCATCTGGAGTTTTGTCATAAACAACTAACTAGGTGATGTGTTTACTGTGATGAGCAAAACTGAATCAAAGAGTTCTGGTCGAAACTGTAATAAGTTTTTATTCATTGAGTGCTAACTATGTGCCAGACGCTGTGCTAGACGATTTACAGATATTTTTTCCTGTTAAAAAAATCACAACGCTGCCTCAGTTTTGTTAATAAACTTAGGCTCTGACTGGGGTGGCTGTGGGGGCTTTCACCGCTAAGAAGTGGTAGAAGCCGAATCCTTTAAAAAAGAAAAAAAAGAATTTTTGGGCGTATCAGATATCAAACTGATAACAGATACTACACTTGATCTTAGCCAAAAGACCGAGAAGCGATCAAATCCGAACTTAAATCGGCCTGTCTACAAGGTCGCTTCTCTGTAAGGTACAAGGCCTCTTTTCCATAAAACCGATACAATTTTATTACGGGGTTAAGAGGAGTAAGATATCGTAGCCTAAGTGTCCGAGGTGCAGTAGGCGGGGAGTCACGTCTCCGCCGATTCCGCCTTCGTGCGTCCGCTACATCCTCCCGCTCGGAGCTCAAACTGAATGAAATTCCAAGACTTGTAACCAAGATGAAACCTCCCTCCCGCAATTGGTCAGTGCCGGGAAGGAGCCTCGTGATTGGCGGAAAGTCCGGGAGGCGGGCGAGGGGAGAGCGGGTACCTCGGGTGCCCTCACGTGGCACCACCCCCTACCTTTCGCGTAATTTTCTCCGACGCCCGGGAGCCGGGCCGAGCGTACTCCTGCGGCTGCGCGACCCTCTGACGTTTCCTCTTCTAGTTGGCGGGGAGCTGCGGCTGCTGTTCCGAAGCCTGACTGGCTGCCTACGCCGCCTCGGAGGTGAAGTGGACTGCGCCGATTGGCTCCCAGGCGCCGGCCGCGTGTGATGCCCTGGGCCGCGATTGGCCTTTGCCTGCCGGGGGCTTCTCTCGCCGGGACTCGGGACTCCCGGGAAGTGGACTAGCGGGGGAGGGGGTCAGCTAGCTGTCTCTGCGGACCAAGTAGGAGACCCCCGGCGTGAGGCGGCCTCACTGGGCTGGGTGGGCTGGCGAGCCGACGCGGCGGCGGAGGCTGTGAGGAGTGCGTGGGACCGGGCCCGGGACAGAAGAGCCATGGCCCCGCAGAACCTGAGCACCTTTTGCCTATTGCTGCTGTACCTCATCGGGGCCGTGATCGCCGGGTGAGGAACAGGCACCCCCAGGCGCGGGGCCCGTGGGTCAGCCTTTGCTGGGGAAGTGTGAGGGGGAGAGGGATGTGGGGGGGACGTGGGGGGAGCGGCACTGCCAGACTGCGGGAGTGGAGAGGGGCATCGCTGTGGGGCGGAGGACTGGGTGGGTATGAGCCAGGCTAGTGGGGTGAGAGGAGAACCGTGGGTGACACCAGTGAGAAGGCCTTAGATCCAGAGGCCCTTAGAACTAGGTTTTCCCGGAGGAGTGGGAGTCGGGTGCCTTGCTGAACACAGCCTCTGGTGGATGACGGCAGTTTGAGGGAAAGAAGGTAATTGTGAGCAGAAGCAATGTCACACAGAGCTAAGGAAGAAAGAGGGGTGCCTGACTGTCAAGAAGGCAGTGACAGTGCCAGGCCAAGGTTGAGGGAATGGACATTTCTTTGGTCCAGGAGGTGGGTTGCTGTGCCCTGCTGAGCTGGAGAAGCGGACAGTGCTACGCCTAGCCTGGACGAACTACTGGTGGACTGACATTAAAGTGGGTGGGTTATGCCAGGTCTAGTGAGGAGGGCAGAGAGAGAAGCCATGCAGGGACTAAAAGAAATTGGATTGAGAGAGCAAGAAGACCCTTTGGAGAGCCCTTGTACTTCCCAGCTTCTTGAGCTATTTAGTGAGCCTAAGCTGTCATCACGCCTCTCTCTCTGTGGTACATCCTTGAGAAGCTGAATAGTCTGAGTGGGAAGAGCAGTTCACCAACAGGTAGTAAACTGGGATTCTACCCAGGTGCCCCCACCTCACTTGTGAATTATGTAACCTTGAAGGAATGATCTAAATTCTCTAACATTGGGATAATAATGTGCCACCCTTACGCAGGGAATAGGAGCAGATGAACCCTTGAGGATTCTTTCTTCCTTAAGACCCAAGCCTTGTGACCCAGCATATGGTATGCCAGCCTCGTATTTTAGAATGCAAGGAGTAGTAGGTCTCAGCTTCTGACAATTTATAGGTTGTTCTAAATAGGGAAGGTACTACCTAGCAGAGCTTTAAATTTTAAGTTCTCATTCTCTTAAAAGTTTTTTCTCTGTGCATATATGCTTTAACTTTGTTGTCGGTTTTTTGTGAAACATCTTAAGTTTCTCAAAAGATAACTCCTGGAAAATGCTTTATTGTTTTTTCTTGGTATACTGTTTTTGCTAGTATTTTTTACACTTACAGCAACACCCTTAGGTGTTTAAGAAAACATCAACATAAGTATTATTAACACTATAGCTTTAAACTTCAGTCATCCATAAAGGAGTCTCTTAGGAACTGTAATGTTGATGCTGAGCTGTGCTAGCCATCTTTTCCCTGCATTTTTCTGTGCTGTTACTTAACCATTTTTATATGAAGCATATTCTAAGTAAGCCTCACTCTTTATACAGTTAGCCCTTTTGTTACTCTTGTTAGCAGTCCTTTTGATTATTTTGTTCTTATCTCAAAAGATGTCAAAATTTAACAGATTTGGAGGAAAAAGCCCCTAATCAATCTTCATGGAGCCCCTTGTGAGTGATCATTTTAAAAACAGATATACGAAATGATTAAATGACTTTTCCTAAAGTGTCACTAAGAGCTTATAATTTTTTTGAATATTTTGTCACATATCACCTGGTCTTGGTAGCCCAATGCATTTTTTTTTTTTTTAAGACAGTTTTGCTCTGTCGCCCAGGCTAGAGTGCAGTGGCATCATAATAGTTTACCACAGCCTCAAACTCCGGCTCTAGCGATCCTCCTGCCTCAACCTCCCAAATAGCTGGGACTATAGGCGCTTAGCACCTCGCCTGGCTAATTTTTTTAATTTTTAGTAGAGGGGTCTTGTTCTTGTTCAGGCTCCTCACCTGAGCTCAAGTGATCCTCCTGCCTCGGCCTCCCAGAGTGCTAGATTACAGGTGTGAGCCACTGTCCCTGGCCTCCAGTGCATTTTTTAAATTACCATCACTACTAAGTCACTGTCTCTATTGTGAATAGCTTCCCCATTCCCATTGTTGAGAGAATGCATTTTCAGAATAAATTCTGGTAGCTAAGATGACTCTGGCAAAAGAAATAGATTTTTGTGAGTGTTCTTATTTATTCATTTCATTCAGTGTATTTTTATTGGTCTCTTCAATGGGCTGCATAAGATCCCTGCCTTGAGAATTTATTATAGTCCTATTCTATCTTCCCACTACCCCTTTTTGCGAAGATTGCTTTACAATTAATTTGATTCCAACATAGTCGCTGGCAAGAAAGTCAGTGGATCTCTACCCCAGTTCATGCCATGCATATTCACAGCTGCTGAGACATAGAGGTTCTTGCATGTGGTCTTTAGCAGCTGTCTATAATAAAGGTTTGATCTAGACAAACTAGTATAATTACTAGAAATGAATACAAGATTGATATTTTTTCTTTCTGCAAAAATCACAACTTATGCATCCCGATGGGTGTTATTCTTTGTTCAGAATTGTTATTTGGTTTTGGCTTACCTCTGTTTTAACCTCTGAAGTTAATTTCAATTATTTCATCTTTAACATTCCAACAGTGTTACTGTTAGTCAGGATATTTATGTAACATAATCTTTTTGGATAAAGAAAGTCGTCCTTTAATGTTATTTGACTTTTGGAAATAAGCAGCATTCATTTGGAGCCAATATAGAGAAAAGAGTGGAGAGTTAATTTGATTATATAGTTATTGCCTGAAAATAACATGGGACCATAAAATGATAAAAATGGTTTTCTTAACTGAAGGTAGTTCTAAAAGAAGAGTGCCACAAATGTTTTGAATAATCTAGCAATGCCCCAAAAACATAGCCTCTCATTGTGATTACTTCAATATATAAGACTCATCACAATTTCTGATGTGTTCTCTTTTTAGTCATTCTGTGTATATGTGAAGGTGACGTATACCTTCATTTTTGTACCACTTTGCTCAGACACAACCTAAATATAAAGGGGGGGAAATCCACTTTCACTTTTAAAATGTAATGTATAACTCTTTAATGAAGTGTTCTCTCTTCCCACTTCCCAGGCGAGATTTCTATAAGATCTTGGGGGTGCCTCGCAGTGCCTCTATAAAGGATATTAAAAAGGCCTATAGAAAACTAGCCCTGCAGCTTCATCCTGACCGGAACCCTGATGATCCACAAGCCCAGGAGAAATTCCAGGATCTAGGTGCTGCATATGAGGTGAATCAGGAAAAAGGATAAAGTATGAATAAAACCTATGGCTATAGAAAAAACTATATAACACAGAGAAACCTTCCTTCAGGTCACTCCTATTTAAAAATAAACAGTGGATAAAAGTAAGAGTGGTACTAATGCTATGTTGTAGTAAATCATATATTATTCATCTCAGTAGATGCCATTTCCTGCCTTTCTCATACTAATATTTATTTTAATATGGAGAGTAATGTTGAAAAAGACTAAAAGAAAGAAAGATTGATAGATTAATAAATAGATTAACCAATTGGTCTATTGGTCAATCAGTTTGGGAACTAGAGTTAGAAATAAAAACAAAACCTAAATGAGGGTTGTGAACCTATTTGCCCATATGGAGGGGACCAGATAAATAACATGCAGGGCAGATATAAGATAAAATGTAACGGTGGATATTCTGCCTCCATATAGAGAAACAATAGGGATTGTTGTAGACTGTGATAAACGGAAGTCTTCTTGCCCTGTTTAAAGGAAGCAGCTGTATATGAGAATGTATATGGCAAAAACCTCAGCCAGTTTTTGCCAAATACAAATACAAACACTACTGTGTTGCCAAATCATCTATTTTTTCAATAGAAGTTGGAAATCCAGATTTTTATATAGATTCTCCTGCTTGCAAAAATTTAACTAATTCAGTTAAATTTCTTTTTTATGCAGATGAAACAAAACACAGCTATAGTTTGAATTTGCAACCTCTAATCTAGAATTCAAAACACTTTCATGTCATGTATCATTTCATTTAGTCTTCACTAGGACACCATGAAGTATAGTACAGCTAGGCATATTTTTATTCCCATTTTCTAGAACGGCACAGAAAAAAATTAATTTGACTCTAAATGTCACAAAGCTAAAACTCAATTCAAGTTTAAATCACTGTATATTGAGAAAGCTGGAAACAAATCAAAAAAACATTTACAAAGAACCCCAAAGGAAGAGATCCCAAGACCTCCTAGACTAAAGAAGCTACTGAACCAAAATAGTGACTTACCCAAGTGAACCCTAGAGCTGATGGGGTCCCCCTTTCTTTTCCTCATATCTTCAGGGATCCTATAGGACAGAAATTCTCAACCTGAGGCCCATTAATAAACTTGAGGGGGTTGATGGCCCCTCTCAAATTACACATAACATTTTGTTTCTTGTTGATAATATGGATTCCATAGTTTACACTGTATTTCCATGGATAGTACCATTGTTTGCTAAGAACCCAGTTCTCGAAATATTTTCTGGGAAGCTGAATTTATTGTGCTCTCCCAAGAATCTACCATGTTCTTTATCCATGACGCCGGCAGGCTATACTCATGAAATTGTACTTTATTTAACAACTTTTCTAGTCACTAGTTCACATTTTCTTTATTATTGAAGAGTGCATTTACTCTTAGGTAAATTAGGGTTCACAAATCAGAATCCCAGTACAGTATGAAGAACCTTTTGTGAAGATACGTTTTTTTTCCTCTACAGAGCTAGGATTACTGCTCGCATTTTAATTAGTTGAAAATCTGTGTGTTAGTTGGCCAGTCAATTGAGAACCTTTTTTTCTTTTAAAATAAAATTGTTTCCAAGACCATGGAATAAAACTGAATTCCTTAAACAGAAGAAAAGTGAGGAGAAAGTAAATGATAATAAATGACTTCAAGGGTAGTTTTGGGGGGCTTATTCCAGAAGCCTCTGATGTCCAGAAAGAAACTTAAAACTAGTTATTATTTTGAGGTCTTGAAATGGTGTTTTTTATAGACCCAAATACAAAGTTTATTTCTTTGCCAAGACAAGATCAGAGAAGTAGACTTGACAGTGAAAATATTGGAAATCCAAATCATGTAATAATAAGAATTTGTTTTTGTGTTTTTTTTTTAAGTTAATCTTGCCTATTTCTGCTTCCCCTAGTACCTGTTTTCTAAAGATAATTGCCCAAACATTCCTTTCTCTCTTCTGGTCTGTCACAGTGGCTTTAGTCAAAGTACTATGGTCACTTCTGGATTAACCCATTTTTCTTTGCTTTTAAGAAGGCTTGCTCTTTTGTACATCAATTTCTATTTATCCTTCTAAGTAGATCTTAAATGTTAATAAATTTTTACCATGACTCCATACATATTATTCAGGCCAAAAGCCAAAAGTGTGTCCTATAAAAAAGAGTATAAAAATACAGCAGTGTAGTAGGCCTCTCTGGAGGGCCAATCATCTAATTCCCTTGACTTGCTAATCTCCTAATATTTACTTGGGTGTGGGGAGATTGTAGACACGTGGGGCCCAGCTATTTGTAAGGCTGTCCTAATTTACTGCTTCTATTACTAATGACAATCTGTCATAGTCATAATTTATACTGTAGAGAGATAATTTAGTATGGTGGCTAACAGCATAAGCCCTAGAGTCAAACTACATGGGAAGTAAACCTGAGGAATCCATCTCACTTCTTTCGTGTTACCACCCTCACCTTCACAGGCACATCACTAATCTCAGATATGATATTTAAGTGATTGGGTGAGGTCTGATAACTTTAAAAACATGAATTGAGCAATGTGAAATTAACAATGCATCAAAGAATTTAGTCTGTTAGAGAAAATAACTTTTGTAAACATGCCTTAATATAATACATAAGGAAAACTACATCCCACTGAAATCTTAGACCCAGTATCAGAGTTGAAAAAACAAAAAAAACCACACACAAACATGAATGTGCCTTAAATGAATATTACCAACTGGTGATCTTTTCCTCCACTGGTTTTTATCCCCTAGGTTCTATCAGATAATGAGAAACGGAAACAGTATGATACTTATGGTGAAGAAGGATTAAAAGATGGTCATCAGAGCTCCCATGGAGACATTTTTTCACAGTAAGTAATTTACCCATCTACAAAGTATTAGTGTCTGAGAATGGGACACTTAGTGATTATTAAAAAATTACCCTCACTCCATAGTTGAGAAACTTTTGATGAAGAGTACAAGTCAACTGATCCAATAATCAATTACTGTCTTCCCTGTGGGAAGATAATCTTCTGTTGTCACAAAGCTTCAAGAAAGACAGATAGCATTGAAAGGGCTGTCCTTCTCGCCAACCATATTAGTTAAATCAACCCTGACAGTTATGGGGGATATATGTTGGAAACCAGATTGTCCTTGCCTACTTGCTGTCTTGGAATCTGCAGACCGTTTAATGAGCAAAAGTACTGTAAGCGGAGAGAGAAAAATTCCTATTCCCATACCCAGAACTGCTTCTTTTTCATCCTGTCAACAGTGAGGGATGATGCAGATAATCAGCATTGAAGGAAGGGATTAAGGTAGAGACTTTTTATCTCCTGCTTTCTGGGAGTGCTGGGTGTTTGGAATCATAAACTCTGATCCTCCTCCCTCTTGAAACCCCTCTTTGTTGAGCATTTGTATTTCCATATACCCTGATGATGCCATATACTAGGAGATCTTAATCAGGGGTTTCAGGTCTGAAGTTATAAATAAAAAAATGTTTGAAACTAAATTGTATTTTTATGGGGAGTGAGTTCATTGTTTTCTTCAGATTTTCTAAGGGTTCTGTGAACTGCTCCCCAAAAGAAGTAAGAATCACTGTTGCATACAATAGGTTTCTCCATTTAGTGCTTGGGAGTGACAATAGATTTTTAGGATTTGTAGAGATGTGTGAGTAATATGATTAGGACGTTTTTATCTTCCCCAGGATTAATTTGGCTGTTTTATCCTGCTAGGGAAGTGTCCTGTTCCCCTTGGCTGTCCAAAGTGATACCTGGGGATGACAGAAAGAGAGAAAGCTTCCCGTAACCCTCACTTCATTCTCCTTTTTTGCTTTTATTTGAGATTCAGGGAATTCATTCACCAGGGCTGGTTGGTGGAGGAGAAGTTATTATATATAATTGTCATCCTCACTGTGCTAATCTATGAGGCTTCTTAATAATACCAGAAATTAAGATTAAAACGCCTACATAATTAAAGGTCATTGTTTTTATTGTATCTCAAAGTGATTCTTTTGTTATTTACAAAAATTAGTTTTGGTCTTGTAGAGTCTAGAATTTCCTTCTCTTTAAGAACTAGAATTTTACTAAGGCTAATGCATTTTTAGTTTATTTAATTACATACCCAAGATTTAGTACAGAGCCGTAGCCTCTTTCATGTAAAGTGAACACGACATGTGTTAACATTACCCTTAAAAATTCCTTCACTTAACCATGAAGTTCAGCATTATATAAGTTTATATACTTTTTCAATATGTCGTTTCTCTCAATATGTCCCTTTCTCAATATGTCCACCACAAATGGATTTTTCCCAGTATTGAGACAGATTATTTCATTGGTTGAGTCCAGTGTTGAATTCATTGGCATCCTATATGTATAGATACCGTGCTGTATGTATGGGCATATTGTATTAAACAGTAAATTTTTTTTTTGGTAAGGGGCAATATAGTTGATAGTATATAAATTAAAAATTGTATATGGTGTATGACTCCAGTGTATTAAAAATATCTTTCAGTTTTGTACAATGTGTTGGTAGGAAACAATATTTTATCATTGTGAAGAAAACTAAATAATTGTAAAACATGAACTCTGATTTCTTTTCCTAATGATTTTACACTTATATACAGCTTCTTTGGAGATTTTGGTTTCATGTTTGGAGGGACCCCTCGTCAGCAAGACAGAAATATTCCGAGAGGAAGTGATATTATTGTAGATCTAGAAGTCACTTTGGAAGAAGTATATGCAGGAAATTTTGTGGAAGTAAGTTCAAACAATATAGCTGCTCACATTGATTCCCAGAACTTATATTTTGTACTAAAATGAAAGATTTCTATATACCTTCTCTGTGTTTTAGAGGGTAAGGGGGAGTAGTCAGATGTGCAGAATTGAATTAGTCATAATCCTTGACTTATGATACACTGTTGTCATTCTTTCATGAACTTACCACCCAGCCCAAGAACTAAGTGAAACAATACCATAACTTTACTTACTTTCATGCTACTTCTCTGTTCCATTCCCCTGCCTCCCTTCAGAGATAACGTCTATCCTGAATTTTGTCTTTATTCCTTTGCCATTCTTGTTTGTTTTATCATGTATATATAAACAGCTGAATAATGTATTTTTGTTGCTTTTGACTTTGTAAAAATGGTATATCATTCGTTATCTTCTGGGACTGGCTTTTTTTACCTACCGTTGTGTTTCTACGATTTATCCTAGTTGCTTATAGCTATAATTGCAGATAAAATTTTATGGTGGCCACATGTTATCAATAAGCATTTAGGTTTTTCCCAGTTTTTTTCAATTCCAAACAGTGCTTTTATGAACATTCTTAGGCATATATCCAGGTTCACATGAGCAAGAATATCTGTTGGGTGGATTTACTTAAGAGTAGAATTTCTGAGTAATGTGAACCAGTGTTTATTTTTACAAGATAATACCATATTGTTTTTGAAATTGATTGTATGAACACTTCTACCAGCAATTTACTAAGAGATTCTATAGATTTGCTATCTCTCTAATACTTGGACTTATTAGACTTCTTAATTTTTGACCATCAAATAGGTATAAAATGTTCTCTCATTGTGATCTTATTTTGCATTTTCTTGATTACCAGTTAGAATAAGAATCTCTTCCTGTGTTTATTGCCCATATTTGTTTCCTCTCTTGTGAAATAACTGTTCATGTCTTTTTGTCCATTTTTCTTTTGCCCTTTTCTTATTGATTTCTAAGAGTACTTCACTCTTGCTGCAAATCTGTTGTTGGCTGTATGTAATACAAATACATCCTATCAATTTATGACTTATCTTTTCATTATGTTTAAGATTTATTTCAATTAATAGAATTAGTTAACTTTAATGTGATCCAATCTATCAGTCTTTTATGCTTAGTTTTTGTGTCTCGTTTAAGAAATTCTTTCCTGCTCTAAGATAAGAAAGCACCTTGGTGCAATGCTGGACACCTGTAGTCCCAGCTAACTTGGGAGGCTCAGGTGTGAGGATCACTGGAGGCCAGGAGTTTGAGACTGCAGTGCCCCATGAGTGCACCTCTGAATAGGTCCAGCCACTGTACTCCAGCCTGGACAACCTAGTGAGATACTGTCTCTAGAAAAGTTTTAAAAATAAAATAAGAAAGTTATTCACCTATATTTTCTACTAAAACTTTGTAATTTTTGGAGTTTATTCATCTTTTATTAGATTTTGGAAACTATATCTCCATATTTTTTCAAATTTTAATTCTCTCCTTTGTCACGTCTGTTTACTCTTAACTTTCCTTTATGTATGAAAAATAAATTCTATTTTTCCTTTACTCCTTCCTTCTGGGAAAGTACCTCATTCTGATCTAGCTCACTAGTTCAATCTTTAGCTATATCCATTCTAATAATATCTCATCTGTTGTGTTTTAATTTCAACTCACTTTTTTTTTTTTTTTGAGACAGAGTCTCACTCTGTTGCCTGGGCTGTAGAGTGCTGTGGCATCAGCCTAGCTCACAGCAACCTCAAACTCCTGGACTCAAGCAATCCTTCTGCCTCAGCCTCCTGAGTAGCTGGGACTACAGGCATGCGCCACCATGCC
>CAUYRT010068723.1:0-18295 GCA_963574885.1 Lepilemur ruficaudatus
GCAATCCTTCTGCCTCAGCCTCCCAAGTAGCTGGGACTACAGGCATGCGCCACCATGCCCGGCTAATTTTTTCTATGTAGTTTTAGTTGGCCAATTAATTTCTTTCTATTTTTAGTAGAGACGGGGTCTCCCTCTTGCTCAGGCTGGTTTTGAACTCCTGACCTTGAGCAATCCGCCCGCCTCGGCCTCCCAGAGTGCTAGGATTACAGGCGTGAGCCACCGCACCCGGCATTCAAGCGAACTTTTTAATAACTATGGGATGCCTACTAATTATCTAATTTACTTCTTACATAACATAAAATTCTAGCACATTGTTCTAAATATTTAAATCTGAAGTTACAGAAAATTTCATACAGAAAAAAGGTGAAAATGTATATAGAGAGTGAAATCAGCAAGATGGTGGGATAGAAAGACTTCTACTTGTTTATCCCCACATGGTAATAAAAATTTGGTATACATCTATGGAAAAGAGTGCCTTCATGACAGCCTAGCACAGTGGGTCACATTTATAATCTCAGCTACTTAGAGGTTGAGATGAGAGGATCACTTTAGTCCAGCAGTTTGAGACACGCCTGGGCAATATACTAAGACGTCATCTCAAAAAAAGTGCTTTCATGAGAGATTTTGGTTACCAGAGGAGCTTGAAAAAAAAAAAAAAAACTGCTAAAGCCCCATATTAAAGAGCATCATTTTAAGAAGGTAGGGTCTCATTCAGATGGCAAACGTGAGGACCCCTGATCTTGACTACAGATCAGGAAATGGCCCACTCAGCTTGGTCCCACTGATAATTCAGAAGTCTCTATGTGGACATCTTTATCTTCTTCTAGCCAAGATGTGGAAGTGATCCTGCCTATTCAGAGACCTGGAGTGCTATGCCCACTCATGGCCATGGAGACAGGCCCAGAGACCTTGCCACTCACTGTGATCTCTGAAGCAGTTCTGTCACTCAATTCCACCCCTCTTAGCCACAGTTCATGGCTAGTGCTGCCCACTTAGAAACCTACACAGTGACCTGGGGAAAGCATCCCACATACTCAGTGGGAGCCACACTCATCCATAATCCTGGTATCAGGCCCAGCACCTATGCAGACCCAACTGTAAGTGCCTGCCCTGCAGATCAAAGTCATGAAGGTAATCCAGTCTGCTCACTAATAAGACAGGATTCACAACTACCCAAGCGCCTGGTAACAGGCCCATACAAAAGGCAGTCCTCACTACATACCCAGCAGCAGACTTGTGACCCAGCTACAACCCCTTTTAACTGCAAAGCCAGAGAAATTCCCATCATCCTGGGTACCCAAGAAGAGAAAAACTTTACCTGCTGAAACCGGCTTATAAAAACTGGAAGATGTGTTTGCTAATTTAAATACACAGACACCAACGCAAAGCTATATTATGACCATATTCAATGCTTCCATTTAACATAGTATTGGAAATCCTAGGCAGAACTATTAGGCAAGAAAATTTTTAAAAATGTGTCCAAATAGAAAAGAAACAATTAAAAAAGTCAGTTTGTAGTTGGCATGATCTCATATATAGAGAAAACCATAAATAGTATACCAAAAAAAAACTGTTTAAACTAAAATGTGCACCAGTAAATTTGCAGAATATTAAATAAACATGAAAATATCAGTGTTTCCATACACTAACAACAAACCATCCAATAGAATAAGGAACAAAACAATCTCATTTATATGATAGCACAAAATAATAATGTTTTTACCAATAAATTTAATCAAGAAGTTAAAAAAGGTTTACACTGAAAAATACACCAATCAGAAAAATTGAAGATGACACAAATGTAAAAATATCCCACGTTTATGGATTACAAGAATAAATACTGTTAAATTGCCATATAATCCAGAGTGATGTATAAATTTAATAAACTCTCTATCAAAATTCCAATGGCATTTATCATAAAAATAAAAAACACACTCCTATTTTTCTATGTAACTACAAAACACTTTGGATATTCAAGGTATATCCTTTTTTTCTTCTGGATGAAGAAAAAAACAGGGCACATCATACTTTCTGACTTCAAACTGTATTGCAAAACTATAGTAATAAAAACACAGATTAGTATGTGCATTAGAAATGACACAACAACCAACGTAATGGAATAGAGAGCTCAGAAATAAGCTCATGCATACAAGGCCAACTAGTCTTTGACAGGGACAACAATAATACAAAATGCAAAAAGTATAGTCTCTTCAACTGGTGCTAGGAAAACTGGGTATCTATAAGCAAAAAATAAAATTAGACAAGTTTTCTTACACCACTATCAAAAATTTACTCAGAATAAAAATAAAAAGTCTTATGTAAGACATCAATCATTTAAAATCTTAAAACATATTTAAAAATCCTTCTTGGTATTGCTGTTACTAATAAATTTTTTAGCTATGACACCAAAGGTATAAAAACAAAAGAAAATATATAACAAGTTGGACAGCAACAAATTAAAAAGCTTCTGCACAGCAAACAATAAAAAAAGAATACTTTAGAATGCAAGAAAATGTTTGCAAACAATATATAAGAGGTTAATATCCAAATTATATAAAAAACTTATCCAAATCAAAGGTAAAAACAATAAAAATAATAACCTGTTTGAAAAATAGGTAAAAGACTGAATTGATATCTTCCAAATGAAGTCATACAAATAAATGGCCAGGAAGTATATGAATATCAGCAATAATACCTCAATATCACAAATCATCAGAGAATTGCAAATGAAAATCATGATGAGATATCACTGTATACCTGTTAGGATGGCTTACATCAAAAGGAAGAGGTAAGTTTTAACTAGAACATGAAGAAAAAGAAAAAGAAATGCTGCATCCTGTTGGTAAGTATAAATTGGTAAATTATGAAAACCAGTATGGAAATTCTTTAAACAATAAAAAAAATGGACTACCATACAATGCAACAACACCATTTCTATGTATATAACCAAAGGAAATAAAATGAGTATCTTGAAGAAATATCTGCATCCTCATGTTTATTGCAACATTATTCAAAATTGCCTAGATATGAAAACAACCTAAACATTTGTAAATGCTGAATGGATAAAGAAAATACGGTACATAGGCAAAATAGAATATCACTGAGCTATAAAAATATTATTCAATCATTTCTACAACATAGATGGACCTGGAGGACATTATGCTAACTGAAATAATTCAGGCACACAAAGATAAATACTGCATAATCTTACCTACATGGGGAATCTAAAAAGGTTAAACTCATAGAAGCAGATATTACAAGACTAGTTGCCAGAGCCTGAGGTGAGGAAAAATGCAAAGATGTTGTTCGAGGGTACAAATATTAAGTTACAAGATCAATAAGTTTTGTAGACCTAAGGTATATCATGGTGTCTATAGCTAATGAAATGTTTTCCATCTTTAAATTTACTAACTATAGACCTTGAGTATTCTCACTATGAAAAAAAAATAGGTAACTGTGAGGTGATATATATTTTCATTAACTTGGTTGTGTTAATCATTTCAAAACATATAAACATATCAAATCATTACATTGTACATAACAGTATATAGTTACACTATTTTTATTTGTGAAGAAAATTCATGACACAAACATATATACACCCACATGTAAACCTGTGAATGACACAGCCCCATTAAGCTTCATACTAAAGAGAATTATAGAATTAGAGTTGGTAAAAGTAAAAAGTGGGAGTTTAATGCATGCTCAGCAATGTTCTAAGCACCCCAAACATATTCAAGAAATGTACACTAAACTATATTAAAGTTGAGAAATTTGGGCATATAGAGTTAAATTATTAATCAGAGTTCACAATAAAAACAGAATTTTGAAGTAAAATAACATTATATTTTCTTATATTCTGGGTGATACTTAGTGTTCTGATAACAAGTATGAATTTCTGTAGAAATACATTTAATACTTTCACAGGATAACATCATAAAGCAGAAAACACGTAACATCTGCTTATGGTGATCCTGGGATTTCTGAACCAAATACCAATATCACCACTACACTCACACAGTTCAGACATGATGCAATAAATAAAGAGAAATTAAAAAATGGTTTGCAGATAGGTATGGTGGCTCATGCCTGTAATCCTAGCACTCTGGGATGCCAAGGAGGGAGGATAACTTGAGCTCAGGAGTTCAAGATCAGCCTGAGCAAGAGGAAGATGTCATCTCTACTAAAAACAGAAAAATTAGCCAGAGACTGTGGCACATGCCTGTAGTCCCAGTTACTCAGGAGGCTGAGGCAGGAGGATCACTTGAGCCCAAGAGTTTGAGGCTGCAGTGAGCTACCACAATGCCATTGCACGCTACCCAGGTTGACAAAGTAAGATTCTGTCTCAAAAAAAAGTTTTACCATAGATTTTCTCAAATATACACAGATATTTCCATGTCCTGTAATGTAATGGAAAGCAGTCAGTACCTGCAGTCCCTTATAAGCCAAGAGCAGTGCTTTGTTCTCACTCTAACCTTAAAAAGAACAACACTGAAGGGAAATAAAGTCCTTAGATAATTTAAGAATAAGGGATAGAGAAGCCTCTATTGAAGATTAAGAGAAAGAAACCTAGGCTTCCTAGAACCCATGTCTATGGAAGCAGAGTTTTCTAAACCACTTTTTAAGGTCTGGCTTCCTCCTTGACTTCTGGACCTCTCACCTGTGTCATCTGCTTCATTCACTCCCACCTACCTGGGTGTTTGGCTACTGTCTCATTTGTCTTCACATTCCAGGGCTCTTTTCTTTGCTCCAGGCAGGTGATCATGTCTGGCTTAGAGGCAGCAAGACCTGTTTTATTTTAAAAAAAGTAACATGACATTTTTGGGATTCTTCCATTACCAATCAAGTACTGTGCTCACTAGAGAAATGGGAATAGCATAGAAGATTCTAAAAAAAAAAAATTAATCCCAAAATACTAATTCCTGATAGACACTTTAGAATATTTAGAAAGTATTTAAAATTTGGGGGTCCTTAGCCCCATTACCCAGTACTGTGGAATCAAATATTGGTGGTGGGCATTGGATTTTAAGCTGTGAGAAACAACATCTTATGCCACTGCATTTCTGGAATTACCATTAACAAAGAATGAAGGATACAGATCAGCTCAAGAAAAGGAAAGATTAATGTTAAGATAAAAGAGATTGAAGATTTTCTTTCCTATACCAACAAATCCAAATTTTTTTATTGGAAACAAAGATCTGAACTTCACTCATGCAAAGCAGAAAATCCCAGAAAAATTTTACAAAGGTAGAATATAAAATCCTTAGTGGGGAATAAAAATTACGTTTTGAAATGATCTTTACCCAGGAAGACCAAATTTTTGTAGTTCTCTAACATCACATCCCTATACAAATTCCGCTGAGCATTGTCAAGACATGCCCACTCCTCCAGAGAGAATTCTATGGCCACATCCCTGAATGTCAACAGTCCCTGAAAAAAACAAAACAAAACACAACACTTATTTACCAAGTGGTCATGTGGAGAATTCTTAATGTCACTGCTGGTGAAATAACAGAGTGAAGAAAACTGGTTCTGACTCATACAAGTAACTGGAATTATTCAAAAAGACAAATTTTAACACAGAAATATTCTCTAATATGTTATCTCACTCTGGGGAAAGAGGATGACATAAGGTCCACAAAACCCATGTAGATATTATAGTTTTCTGAATGATGCAGTATAAAATTCAGGTCACCAACACAGGCATTTATATTTTTGAGTACTATATTTACATCATACAGGACAAGCTGTGTATATTTTTCAGGTAGAAAAGTCATGCTGAGTTAGAAGGTATTAATACTTCTTAAATTTTGCAAAGTCTTCAATACATACAACAATGAACTAGAAATCCTGTTAAAATAAAGATTTTGATTCCAAAAATCTGGGGTGAGGCATGAGTTTCTGAATTTCTAACAAGCTGAGCAGTGACATCAATGTTTCTGGCCAAAAGGGAATATTTTTCAAACATTCTGTAAGCAGCAGAGGCTGGCTTTATCTCAGTTTATCTGACCAGGAAACAAAGATGAGAGCCTTTATTTTTCCAAAGCAAGTTATATGCAAAGGGAATCTAAAAAGAAAAGGGGAGCTTCCAGGCAAAATGTGATGGTTCATACCCATCACCAGGTAAAGCTTCACAAGGTACTTAATAATTAACAGAAAAATAATTAACTCTATACTAAAAAAAGATAGACAATATGTTAACCAAGTAAATAAAATTAACATCAACTATAATACAACAAATTACTCTCAGGTGCCAATGCACACAGACACACCATCACTGCTGTGATATTTTGATATTTTTGGCCAAAGGAAAAAAGTAAATTGTAATCTGAATCTAATCATGAATATCAGTTTTATGCAAAGTTCAAGCTAGAGATATCTCTTGTTCTCTGTAATCTCTAACAATGTATTTAAATAGTCTTTCTTTAGTATCCTAGAGAGCAAGTGTCTTCTAATTATTCTTTTTCTCAGAAGTTTCTGAGTTATTCTGAACAATTAATGTGTATTCTGTTAATCATGTTCTGCACAGAACTGATGGAGCATCTAGATAGCACATAAACAGTACATGTTTCCCTTCTTCACTGATATCCTAGGGACTGAACTCATCTCCAATAGTAATCTTGAGCATCCAAGATTCTGCTTCCAAGATGTTCAACAGCCACAAAGGGAATATTTTTAATATTGCGGTTTATAAATTTATGGTGACAATTTTTCATGGTGTATAAGAAGCTTGGATGGAGAGAAGGCTCTCGAATATAGGGAAAAAGAATTTTTCAGAGCTTCTTTACTATCATTAAGAAAAAAGGGGAAACGGTAATTGAAATGAACACATTAGGTAAGAAAAACAAAGGAGAAAAACAAAGGTTGGCAAAGTCTAAACACATGACATTTCAAGAGGGAAAGTGAACACACCCTGACCTGGGACACATTCACCTGATAATCAGCCATTTCTTTTCTCTTCCTCCTTCTCTGAAATTTCTTCTTAGTTAAGATTATCTGGAAAAATCACACATGTATCTTGAGAATATGCATCTAAAGGTGTCAGCACAACCCTTTCCCCTCTTACCACCACACCCACAGCAGAAGGACCGTGAAGTGCAGAAAAAATTCACACTTCCCTGTCCTTTATCACAGGAGAGAGTCAGGAGCAATGAGCTCCTACATAAAGATCAAAATTTGAGTTTTTTCTTTCCTACCCTCAGGTACCCTCCCCTGCCACAGTCACCAGCAAGTTTTGCTGCAGCAGTGTGAATATGGACCACACTGATCTGCTCCTACAAAACACAAGCAGAGAAGGCCCTGTGACCTTCCTCTGGAACAAAGTCTGAATTCAAGTCTCATGAATGTATCTCAGAGCCCTTGTACTGTACCCTGGCCACAACTTAGCATCACATGGGGCACTTCATTAAAATCACATCAATGCTCCCACCTAGACCAACAGACAGACTCTGCGTGAGAGGGCACAGGTCATGGTATTTCAAACTGGCCATGACATTCTAATTAGAAGCCTGGATGGAGAATCTCTTAGAATGTGCCTATAAATCATTTGGCAATCTAGAGCCCATTCTAAGTAATGTGATTCTGCAGCCATGGAAGGGGTCCATGAATTGGCTCCTTGAAAAAGTCCTCTGTGAATGCCGATGTTGCTCAACCTAGATCCACTATCACTAGCACTCAGCTAAAGACAGCAGGCACAGCACACAGAGAGCATTACACCCAACACTCCTATGGCATAAATACTTTTGGTCCAAAGTGAAGACCACCAATTGCCATCCTGAAACATGACATTCTATTAAAAGTTTACAGAGGCTAGAGAAGGCAGTGCCTGAGTAAGTCTGCATTTGGAAAACGTGTCATGTCTTAACACAATATTGACTTAGCATGTACAATGTGTGCACAGGTATGCTGCAGTAGTGGTCCGCAACCTTATTGGTACCAGGGACTGTTTTCAAGGAAGACAATTTTTCCACAGACTGGGGAGTGGGGGGACGGTTTGGGGATGACTCAAACACATTGCATTTTTTGTGAATTCCATTTCTGTATTACTACATTGCAATATATAACAAAACAATTCTACAACTCACTATAGGTTGGGGAGCCCTGTGTTACAGTGCTGGCAAACTCAAAGTTTGGGAGTTAATTTTCATAATACCCTGGGAGGTGGGTACTAAATGCCTCATAATTTCCAGACTTTAGGTGAAAGGCCCACCCAGTTTATCTATCATTGATTTTAAAGGGAATATGTATAGAATAAAAGCTAAATATTAACAAATGGAAGAGATAGAGAAAGGAAAGGTGGACTGTAGTTCAGAGGGATTTTTCGTTGTGTTTATATTTACAGTCCTGTAACTTGTGGAGCAACTACTTAATGTAAAGGCATACAAAACAAGTTTCTGTGTTGTTTCTCTAGAAACCCAAGTTTTAATAAAAATAAAGAAATTAAGGCCCCAAAATAATAGTCCTTTGCCCTTATTTATCTGTTTTTGGGTTTGAGAAAATTGTAAGCACCAGATCTGTAGAGACAGCAGGAGAAGCCATGCAAAACTCTGATCTCCTCTAATAAGTTTTGTGCAGGGAGACTCCAACATTGGACCAGACCTAGACAAGACTCAGAAGAGGGTGAATCTGGACAGGTGAGGGTAGAGAGAGGGCCCTAGGCTTCTCACCTCTATTCTGTTAATGTATATTCAATGCTGTGTTTCCTACATCTTCCCAAGGGAAACTTGACTCCCAGAGTTTGTACAACTTCAACCTATTCACACCATTTTGGGGTATATTTTATAACATAATAACAAGCAATGTCATCAACTCCCTTAGGGTTTTCTAGGATAATTATATTTGAAGCTAATTATTTATTCTGGAAGCCTAAGAGGAAGAGACCCCTCAAGAGTTAAGCCTATAATCCTAGCACTCTGGGAGGCTGAGGCAGGAGGATCACTGGAGGTCAGGAGTTGAAGACCAGCCTGAGCAAGAGCAAGACCCCATCTCTACTGAATATAGAAAAAATTAGTCAGGTGTGGTGGTGTGTGCCTGTAGTCCCGGCTACTCAGGAGGCTGAGGCAGGTGGATTGCTTGAGACCAAGAATTTGAGGTTTCTGTGAGTTAAGCTGATGCCACTGTACTCTAGCCTGAGCAAGACTCTGTCTCAAAAGAAGAAAGCCTGGTGGGCACCTTATTTGTTTATATTATGTCTGGTAATTCTAAACAATGCTTGAGAATTATAATTAAAAACAAAATTATTTCCAATCCAAGAAAAACTCTCCACAGTGGTAGCATAGAAAGAAAACTCTTTTATTACATAATTAAATTAGAATTTGATATACACTGCAGGAATCTCCTAAGAGCTTGCAGAAACAGAAAGAAAGGTCACCATAATTAGTCCTCAAGTTAAGATGGAGCAGGGTCCCCTCTTATCAGCCTGCCGAACCCCCCAAGCATGTAAATAGATAAAAAAAATCTTGAGTCCCTTCATGGGAAATTATGGGGAGCTAGGCAGGTAGCCTTGAAAAGTGAATGGGCAACTTGATTAGCAAAAGAGAATAAAAACTACAGTCCTCCAAGTAAGCCAGAGTCATGAGGTGTTTTAGCTCCCTATGGAAACTAAAAGATAACCTTTTTAACAATCCACTCATAAATTGACAGAGTGATCACTAGGGAATTGGGGGGTGGGGGGTAAACCCACATCTGAGCCACGTGGTGGGCACTGTGGAGGGGTGGGACATGCTTGAAAAGTAGTTGGGGAGTGGAATTAGGGGTCTCAATAGGGGAAAGGAATTCCTCTAAAACTGATTTATGTGATTAACTGTACATCTCAGTAAATTCACTGAAAATCATTTAATTGTACACTTAAAATGAACTAAAGGCATGATATATAAAATATACTTCAATAAAGGAAAAAATCAATATAAAAATAAAAGTATCAACATTTGTCTGATACTTTTAATAAGCAACTAAGAAGTGCAGACATGAGAGGGGGAAAAATAATGTTAGACATAGTGTATGCTTTGCCTCAGATGGACCTGTCAGGAAGCCCAAGCTGCATGCACAGAGAGCTTATGTGTAGGGTTCTGACAATTAGTCCCAGCTAAATTCCCAGACAATGCTGGCATCAATGACCAGATATTTGAGTGAATCAATCTTCAGATGATTCTAGTCCCTAGCCATTGAGCTATGACAGCTGGTGCCAAGTGGAGCAGAGATGCCCTTTCCCTGACAGCTGTGCCCAAATTGCAGATTTGTAAGCAAAATAAATTTGGTTTAAGCTGTTAGGTTTGGAGGTTGTTACAAAGTGATAGATCATGGGATTAGGAAGTCAAACTTTTATTCTAAAGAGAGGAAATTCTATAGCAGGGAAGGGCAGGTTTTCCTTCTAAGAAATAATGATACATTAAGGTTATGGCAGACATGGCTTTATTTTGTCCCTTTCACTAATTTTCTTATAATATTCCCATAAAACATTTGTCCTCAAATTAAATCACTGCAAATGAAATAAAGAAAAATGTTAAACACCCTGTTATGGCTTCTAACAAAAGAAAAAACTACATCTATGTATTTACCTACCTACCTATCTACTGATTGATTGATAGATATATTGATTGACTGAATCTAGATAGTGCTGTGCTTTTCCCTGAGGATACAGCCCTAGGGCTCTGTCTGTATTTGGAAGTTCTCTAATCTAATAAACTCTACTCCAAGGGTGGGCCCCAGGCTTTGTTTTCTACTTCCCATGTAGCTGTCAAAAATGGGACTCAAGATCAGCAGAGATTATCAGGTGCCTTCAAAGTAGTGGGAAGCTTTAGAGTTTGCTTAACTTTCTGGATTACTGCTATCATTTTGTTTTTGGCCTTCAAGGACCTCCCTTGAATTCTTTTGAAATAAAACACACACACACACACAAGCCAGTTTTTGTAGCTGTTTTGAGCAGGAAGATTAATATCCAGGGTAAGTGGGTACTCATGTCCCAGAAATAAAAATCTAGCATGATTTTTTTAAAGGGCAGTTTATGTTAAGTAATACAGACCTTCTTGTTTGTTTCCTCTTAAGTTTCATAATATAGTTTTCAAGTTATTCAACTGGGAATAAGAATTCAATTGAAAGTCAAAACGTGAAGTTTATCTTCTGTATAATTCTTTCAATTGGGAGGTTGAAAAGACGATCTTGACTTTTCTTTCTCACCTGTCTTTAATTTCTGTAGTTTGGATATTTGACCCTCCAAATCTCATGTTGAAATCTGATCCCAGGTGTTGGAAGTGGGAGGTAATTGGAGCTGTTTGGGTTAAGGCAGTGGATCCCTCATAAATGGCTTGATGCTATCCTTGCAGTAAAGAGTGACTTCTTGGTCAATGAGGTCCCAGGAGAGTTGGTTGTTGAAAAGAGTTTGGCACCTCACTTCTCTCTCCTTTCCTGTCTCTCACTATGTGACTTCCCTCCTCTCTTGCTTTCTCTCTGTGTGATTTCTGCATACGCCTGCTCTCTTCTACTTCCTGACAATGGTGGAAGCAGTCTGAGGTCCTCACCAGATGCATATGCTGGTGCCATGCTTCTTGTACAGCCTACACAACTGTGAGCAAAATAAACCTCTTTTCCTTATAAATTACCGTGCCTCACCTCATTCAGCTATAGCAACACAAACTTAATAAAATATCAAATCAACTTAAGGGCACAAACTACCTGTCTTGACTCACCTTTCTTTGGGCTTCATTTGATGACGAGACTTTACTGAAATCATAGTGGTTGTTTTTTTTTTTTCTTTATGGATGTGATCTTGATTGTGGTGAAGCTACTCTTAGAAATAAATGGCACCATAGTCTATTTTATAAGTACAAAGAGCTACTATGTTTAGCAGTAATTTCACAGCCCTGAAAGCCAGAAGAATTAAGGTGGACAGCAACAGGACATCTTGAAAGTTTGAATTTGAATTTTATGATTCTTGCTGAGACCTACCGACCTTACCCTAGTAGTATTTCTCTGGCGCTTCCATTAGGAATTATTTTCACATGTGGAACATATTCAGCTGCTAGAGCGTGGGGAGATGCAACTTAGCATGCAGCTGGATTCCAGGCACTTTGTTAAAATTTTAAAGTTTGCAGGCTAAAGGCAATTTTTAAAATGGTAACTTTTGCTTTGGAGATGGAACAGCCATTATCTCAAGCTAGTTCATTTGTTTTTGATTCTCTGTAATTTTTAAGGGAATTTTTAACCAAATTACCAATCAGGAAAGATCTAGGAAATGAATGTCTTATCTATTATGCCTTGAAGGTCTCAGTGCACAAATCATAAATCAAACGTCAACAGATGCTACATGAGGCAAACTTTAAACTCAAAGATTCAGAGCTTCGAATAGTAATTTTATAGGGAAGTTGATATATAGTCAATGAAAGAAACTAAAGTGACTGGGAGAAAAATGAGCCAAACAGAGTTGTAGACTTGAAGGAAAGTCATTCAGGATAGCATCTGTGTAAGAGGTAGTCTGGCTATTAGGAAGTGAAATGTATTGAAAATAATGATTTGAGATTATTTGATTATTAGGTAACTTTAATCACCTGTGATAACTTGGACTTACACTAAAACTGGCTTGAAATCTTTAAACTTCCTGCACCTGTCATGGTTCTGGTGTAATTTTACTGAAGATCAGCTATATTCCCCCAGGCTCATGAGGAACTGGCTTACTGAAAACTGAAAGCATTGCTCTGAGAAATATGGGAGAGTTGGTACTTCAAGTTAATTGTCCATGTTTCCTCAAATTGGACTTAATTTAAAATAAACTTAAAAGCTTCTGACTTTTCACATTACAAAGCCCTATCGAAATAGCAGTAAACTCAAGAATAATTTAAATGTAAACTATCAGAGATTGTTTTTTAAAAAGAATTAACTAGCTCTCAGCAACTGGACTTAAGTTTTATAACATACACTATGTATAAATGGTATTTGAAAACAAGACACTTAAGGTACTTCATTAATTAGAGCTGTTCATAAAAATTAGTACTTCAAATAGAAGCATTTTTAGGTAGGTAACATTAAATCATCAAAGCAAACAGAACTTTAAACACACATTAAATGTGCAAACATTTCAGGTAAATTGAACTGGTGTTTTATCCACAGCTGCAGAGAGATAAACGAGGTACACCATCTCAGACAAGATACTTCAAAATCAAGCCCCTGAGGAAAGTGTTAATTAAATTCAGTGCTTGAGGACTGTATACTTGACCAATGACAGCTGAAACAGGAACTAGAAGCAGTGGAAAGATCACACTGTTGCTTTTTTAAAAATTCCCTCCTGGTTTAAATAGACTGAAACATGGCAATCTAATTAACTGAACTCTTTCCATAGAGTTTCAGGATTGACAATTCTGCATTGATTCTAAATGACCATGCCTTTTGGCAATATAAAAAAAAGAGGGTAATCTCCCTCTTTCTCATTCATGTCATTCATTCATGCGGTTTTTATTCATTTAACAAATGAATTTTTCATGGACACCATTCTAGGTCCCAGGGCCACAGAAGTGAACAGAAACAACATGGTCTGCAATCATGGGTACCGATATTTATTGCATAAAACCCGTCAATTCACTACTCTAATATTTACTCTCATCAACTATTACTTTATTTTGCCAGCATGGTAAGATCCAAATGCCTGTCCATGTCTGAAGAGTTTATGATCAAGCCAGACCAAAAAAATGAAAAAACCTTTTGTAATAAGTGCTACAATATATTATAGGTAAGCACAGGGAATTATACAAACAATTAGCGAAAATAAATAGCTCACATTGAGAGTGCCTGGGAAGGCTACCTAGAGCAGAGGACTCATGTCTTAATTATTGTAATGTGAATGCAAGTTCTAAGGAAGAAGATGAATGGGTAGAATATTCTAGGCAAAAAAACAAAAGCAACCTGTTTAAAATTACAAAGGTATACAGGGTTGAAATTGCGGAGAACTAATGTGGCTACAACACAGATGGGAATGGGACACTGGGCGAGAATAGATGAGGGCAGAGAGGTAGATAAACCCGGGAAGGTTTAAAGTGCAATGTTACGTTTGCATTTTCACCTGAATGCTATGCAGCATGACTGAAAGATTTGCAGAGAAGTCACCCTGACAGCAGGGTGAAACCTACCTGCCAGCTCCACTGCTCTATTGCAGAATTTGTTATTTGAATGCAGATTCTTGCTGCTGTGCTGTTTATTTTTACTGTTCTTTCTGCCAATGTTGATACACTTTTTCATATAATTATTTTTATTTCCAATTCCTGTAGGAGTTTGTTCATATCTCTCATATGACACTTACTTGGAATTTCCTTTGTATCTATCAGGATTCTGTCAGGAAACTGGCAGCCTACTCAATTGGGCAATTAGAGAAGAATTGAATAAAAGGACTATTTACAAAGATGTGAGCGGGTGCTCAAGTCCATACTGCTGAGTAACAAACCACCCCAAACTTAGCAACATAAAGTAACAACCATTGCATTATGCCCATGGTTTATGAGGGTCAGGAATTAGAGAAGGGCACAAAGAGGATGGTTATTTTTTGTTTCAGGATGTCTGGGGCTTCAGCTGGAAAGACTCAGAGCAGGGGGTAACTTGATACCTGGGATTAGGTTCATTTGAAGGTGTCTTCACTCACATGTCTACCATCTGCGCTGGTGCTATCAAATAGAGCACGTATGTGTGTCTTTCCATGTGATCTGGCTGGGCTTCTTCATAAGCTTCATAAGCATAGGATAGTGGGGATTTTTATATGATCTCCTAAGGCTCCGGGCACAAGTGTTTCAACAAGCAAAGAAGAAGTAGCATGGCCCTTCATGAGATAGCCCTGGAAGTCACAGAACACAGGTCCTGCTGTATTCTATTAGTTACAAACAAGTCTTTAAGGCCAACTCAAATTCATATGGAAGTGTCCTAGACTTCATCAACTGATAGAAGTGTCAAAAGATTTGCAAATGTTTCCAACTGCCACAGTAGATTTTATGGAAGTTAATAAGGGATAGTGTGGTGCCCTAGGGCTAACAGTAGCAGTAGCTGAATTTCTACTTTTATGTCTGAAGAAGAAAAGGAGGGGAGGATTTGCCAGATCAAGAGCTATAGGAGAAAGGCACTTGGTAGTGCCCTGGCCGGCAGTAGAGAGATACAGCTAAATGAGGTGAGAAGGAAGCAGAATGGAGGAAAGTAAACAGCTGATCTCACTCCATTCATGCCCTCAGCTCCTCCCCATTAGCCAAACCCACTGGAAGTCCAGGAACATGTTCCACATAGATCAACTTCCTGAGGCTAAGAGCAGGTCTCACCCTGTTAGGAAAGTGGATCTGGAGAGACAATCCAAAGATATCCAACAGCTCAACCTTTTATTACAATTAGCTTTTAATTTGTCCTTGGAAGTGGAATTTGTCCACTTACAAATACATACTCCCATCATTCTTCCCCTGTTTGGCCAGGCAAAAAGAGACAAGGTGAGTTTTACATAATAGGAGCTTAGTTCTTGTTTGTTGAATAATGAAAGATGGATAGCTAATTCTATGCATGAATAAATACAGAGAATTTCCTTTTTATATCAGATTCCCATTTTTAATTCCATGTGGATTTAGAGATAAGATATTAATTATTTATCTACTGGATAGTGAATAAGTCACATTATTTTCACCAAATACACATTTTTAAAGAGCCCAAATCATAGAGCTATTGTTACTAATGTTTAATATGAAAGCCGACGTGAGCACAGATTTATTCATAAAAGATAAAGAGACAATCTTTCTAACTTAAGGTGAATCAAGAGGATAATAGAACTTTGGGGCAGCTTAATTCTATTGGCTAAGGTGGCCCAAAGCAGAATTGCCATTTCTGTATTCACAGCAGCTGTGGAATCTTCTCTTTTTTATCAGTTTCCTAATAGAGCTCTGGGGAGAGTGTTAGGAAGATAAGGGAGAAGAGAAGTCTATCAGACAAAATATGAATTATGCTCTAAGAAATTCAAGATAGGTTGAGGGGTAGGAAGCATTGTAGGTAAATGGGCATCATTATGGTAAACAGAGATTAACATACCCTGTACCTGTTTCTACCAGGTTGGCTTATACATTGGTAATGAGGAAACTAATGCAAGGGGAGACGATGAGTGACTTGTTACCAAGCACAGCTCAGCTGAAGCAAAAGAAAGGCTGAAAGCATTTATTATCCTCCCTGCCTATTAGTGCTGCATTGTGGATCAAATAATGTATTTGAAAACTATAAGCTACTACAGAAAGTAAGTTCTTATTTCTAAGATATGTAGGAAAATGTTTTGCTGAAGTCATAGCTACTGTTTAATGCAATGTTCTAAAAGTAAGGTGGTAGCTAAAATTGCCAGAAAGCATTTGTTAAATATTTGACCCTGAGTGACCCTCAACACTCCCTACCATATTTTTAATTGAATGATGAAGATATTTATCTCCCTCTGACCCTCCAAAAAACTTTTAGCCTAAATAAGCGTCAGATCAAGAACAGAATTCCATAATCTTAAACTTCATTCTGTTGGTTTTCCCCATAATCATGTCACCTCCCAATCCAAGATTAGGTATAGCACTAAAAAACAACAGAAGATATGATTTCGTGTGTCATTGGAGGGAGGTGAAAGTTACATTTAGAAGGTACTCAGGGCACAAAAATTATATATAATATATGTGATTTTTATGTTTCATTTATTTTATTATATAAGACTTGGCTCTCAGTTTTTGAAACATGGTTTTCTGCATTCCCAAAAGGGCATACAGTGGTGTACAAATTGTAATGAGACATCTTAAATTATTTTAAATAGATTGATATGAATTCAGCATCTTGACTAGCAGCAGTATTGACGTTTCTAAAATCTCAGTTTTACAGCATCCCAACATTTAATTATGGAAAAAATGAATTCTCGGGTGGCTGATCAAAGAATAACTTTTGCTTGGCACCTAGTGGAATTTAAATGCCAACACAGGAAGCAGAAAGCCTGGGTGCATATTTCAGCTGGCAGAATCCAGTTGTTTCTTAAGTCTTTTTTCTGCATTGCATCGCATGTATTAAATATTACATATTGTGTTCTGTACCACATACTAAATTGAACTTAATAGTACAAAACTGTAATGAATGAATGTGTTGCATTCAAATTCAGTAGTGATAATGTATATTTTTATTTTTGTATGCCACCGTGAAGCAAATGCATTTCACAAAAATTTACTGCCTCATGTATATGAACAAGAGATGGCTTATGTATTTTAACAATATTTAGACTCTCTCTGCTTTAATGTATTGTGTTTCTAAAGTTTAGTTGAGGACAATTAATGTCAGTTTAAAAAAGAAAAATGAACTTAACTAACTAGGGATATGCTATGATGTACGTGGAAATTATACACTATTGATTCTACTTTCCAAAGGAATAGTTATATGATGGTAATTTCTATCATGGTGTTTCTTCATCCTAAAGAAATGGCTATATACAGGTTTAGCTCCCTTCAATATTCATGTCATATGAACTTTCATATGAACTCAACTTTCATGTCATATTTTAAATCTATTCATAGTAAACAGATTCATATTGGAACACACCTTCCTCCTTCCTGAATCCCCACTTGTCAGCCCTGGCCCCTAACTTTCCTGCCTTTGTCAATGAGACTACCGTTCACCTAATTTTAAACTAATCTCTCATTAACCCCCACTCTCATTTTCATTAGTCATCATACTCTGTAACTTTTCCTTCAAAAAGCCTCTTCTACTCATATGTTCCATATTTTTCAATTTTTTTACTGTCATTGTAATTTGTACTTAAGGTAACTTGCAGAATTTCTAGGAGGATGGGGAAACAATTTTTTTGTCTCTGATTCTTTTTTTTTCTTTATTGAAGTATATTTTACATATCATGCCTTTATTCCATTTTAAGTGTACAATTAAATGATTTTCAGTGAATTTACCGAGATGTATAGTTAATCACATAAATCAGTTTTAGAGGAATTCCTTTCCCCTACTGAGACCCCTAATTCCACTCCCCAACTACTTTTCAAGCATGTCCCACCCCTCCACAGTGCCCACCACATCGCTCAGATGTGGGCTTACTCCCCACCCCCCAATTCCCTAGTGATCACTCCCACCCTTTGAGCACCATAGTGTTAATCAGTCAATACCAGTTTGATGGCGAGTACAAGTGGGGCCCATTCTTCGGATCTTGTGTCACCTCACTTTGGACTGCAAATTGGTGCAACCTTTGTGGAAAAGAATTTGGAGATTCCTCAAAGAGCTAAAAATAGAATTACCATTTGATCCAGCAATAGCATTATTAGGCATCTACCCAAAAGAG
>CAUYRT010068724.1:0-13946 GCA_963574885.1 Lepilemur ruficaudatus
AAGGTTACGTACATTGCCCTTGCCCCCCTCCCCACTCCAGTCAGAGCCTCAAGCCTGACCATCCCCCAGATTCTGATTTAATTCTATTGTGGTCAGAGAACATATTTTGTACGGTATTGAAAACTTTAAATTTGTTTATCTTGTGAGAAATTTTTTAAAAGAGATGAGAATATTTACCCTCATTCCTTTATATAGATCAAAATGCCCATGTGTTATGTTTTTATTTCTGTGTTAAGGACTGCCTCTAACACTTCTTACAGTGCTGGTCTGAATGCAGGACTCTCTGTGTAGCTTTTGAGCTTTCCAAGTCAGTCCCAACCATATTTCTATCTAGAATTATTTTCTATGGACCTCATCAAGATCCCTACAATCGTGTCAGGTGTCTAACTGCTCTTGTGTCTCCTCTCCTTACAATTAAATCTATCCTTCTAAGATCAGCACAAACTCACCTCTTATAAGAAATCCTCCTCCCATGCCTCTCTGCTTATTATATAAACTCTTATTGTCAAAGCACCTGTAATTTGTTTCACAAATGGGGCACCAATTATATTAATTAATGCCTTGTTTGCCTTCGTCTTGTGTTTCCAGATAGGCTAGCAGCATCTTGAAAGTAGAGAAGTGTTTTGTGTACCTACACACACAGTGGTATGGTTTCTTTAAATTGATGGTGGCATATCAAGGTGGTAAATCAAGACTTTATTGGGTCATTTTAACATCATTTATTTTGTTTATTTTATTTTATTAGCGATAAGAGACTAACATATTTAATTAGATAGCCTAATTGTTTGTCCCTGAATTATGAATTTTAAAAACATGTTTGTATTTTATGCTTTCTAGGAACAAATCAGGGGAAACGTTTGGTTTTTTGTTTGTCTGTGTCTTAGTTTGAGTTTTTAAGAAGCAGACTCTAAGAAAAGAATTGGAATGCAAGTAGTTTACATGGAACGTGAAAAAATCTTCAGTAGGGGAAGGGAGAAGTTAGGACAAATGAAGGACTCATTATCAAGCCGGTTACCTTGGTGGGAAGCTAGAGTTTAATCCCACTCAGGAAGCTCCAGAAGCTTCAGGGTTAACTACCCCAAGACTGAAGACGCTGGGGTGTTTATATACCTACTTCTGCCAGTCATTGGTTGAGGACACTTTTACCTGCATGTCAGTAAACAAAGCGGCCTCCAGAAACCAGAGAACTGTGAAGAAATGCATGCACTGGTTAAGAGGTTAGGCAGTTGTATCGTGAATTGATTAGGGCAAGGGGACACAGGCAGGGCACCAATAGCACCTCCTACAGTTGGTTTAATTGTGTTTTTCATAGGATTTCCGGAAACTGTCCTCTATATTCAATTCAGGTCTCTATCAAAACCTGGCTACTTCCCTAGAGGCTCCAAAACATCCAGACAGTCTCTAGTTCACTCTTAGTACCAACCGGTGAATCTCAAGTCACTTAAACACCTTTATGAAAACCTTCCTAACAAAGGTGTAATATGCGTCTGTGAGGAAATAGGCGCTCCCGTACACTGCAGAAGGGAGTACAAAATGGTATAACCCCTACGGAGGGGACTTTGGCAAAATCTAATGAAATTATATATGCATCCACCTTTATCCAGTGATGCTATTTCTAGGAATCTTCTAAAAGATATACTGCCACAAAAATATACATACAAGGTTATTCATTGTGATATTGTTATGAATATAAGATTGGAAATAACCCAAAGGCCATAGGACAGTGGCTGACTAAACAATGGTAGATACACTGGTGGAGTATTATGCAGCAGGAAAAAAGAGAGACCTGTTTCTAGGAACTGATGTAGAATGATTTCCAGGATATGTTGTTAAGTGAAAAAAGAAAGACGAAGAATGGGGTATTTGCTATACTTCTTTTTGTGTAAGAAAAATGGTAATAACACATTTACATATTTTCTTAGTTTTGCAAAAAGAAACACAAGACATATATTATAATTCAACAAAAAAAGAGAAAGAAAACAGAAAGTGTGAGCCAGTGTGGTGTTACGATATATACACACACATATATATGTTTTTATCCGAAGTTCCTGGCTCATAGATCCCGTAGCCCTTGTTACAGCAAGCAGAATCTCTACCTTTGCCCTTCTCCTGCCCTTCTCTTTCCTGTCCAAGGCAGGACTATAATCTGATAGTGAGTTCCAAGATTCTCACTCCAGACAGGGTCCTGCCCTATACACTGGAGGAAGGAATGTAGGACAGAGGCCAAGGAGAATGTGAACAGACAGGGGCCTTGCTGGGTCTCCCCACTTAGGCTAGTAGCATGAGACCGTATCGTTTTACCCAATCACATTTCTACATGGCTGTCTGTCACGCCTAGCCAGTGAACCCTCCACAAAAACCCAAGAGGATTGAGTTTGGAGAGCTTCCAGATAGCTGGTTCCTGGAGGGTGGTGTGCCCAGGGAGGGCATGGAAACCCCATGCTCCTTCCCCCATACCTGGCCCTGTGCATCTCTTCATCTGTGTCCTTTGTAATATCCTTTATCATAAATGGGTAAATGTGTTTTCCTGAGTTCTGTGAGCCTCTCCAGCAAATTAATCAAACTAAAGAGGAGGTCATGGGAACCCCAACTTGAAGCCTGTTGGCCAGAAGTTCTAGAGGCTGAACTTGTGACTGGTGGGGGGAGCAGTCTTGGGGACTGAGCCCTCACCCTGTGGGATCTGATGCTGTCTCCAGACAGATAGTGTAAGAACTGAATTAGAGGACACCCAGCTGGTGTCTGCTGCTTGGTGTGCAGGAAAGAAAAAACCCACATTTGGCCACAGAAGTCTTCTTCTGTGTGGATGATTATTGTGGTGTGACAGCAGAGGGGAAAAAATGGTTTGAGTTTTTTTCCCCAAACAGCCAGAAAATAATAAAAATGATTATCTATAGGGGATAGGTAGGAAGAGGGTGATGGAGACAGTGATGAGAGTGAGACTTCTCTGAGTATGCCTTTTTATAAAGTTTTGACTTTCAAAACCTGTCAATATTCTATGTATTTAAAAATAAAATCAAAGACAAGAGGGTAAAAAAAGTGATTGTAATAGTAATGAGCACACCTAGCACTGAGATCTTGGTTTCTAGCACCATTCCTCCACTTAAAGAACCCAAGACTCCTAAAGGAAACCGTTAATTCTAGGCCTGGAGCATGGAAAATCTAAGATGAGCTTGGGCCGTTTTGTTGTGCCAGAAAATAAGAAGTGTTCAAAGACTAATGGGTTATGACAAAAGGGTACAAGAATCAGCTCGAAGGGATTTCACTAGTTAAATGTAGAAAACTTGGAGCACCAAAAAATGAGTATAACCGAATAAATCGATCTGAAAGTCCACAGTGAAACCCACAAAGGGAGGTGGGTGAGGAGGTCGTCTTTGTGGAAGAATGCCGGCTCATGAATGTAGAAGGAATAACAGAACTTGATTGAGGGCAAGAGTCATCAATGACAGCTAACACACTGATGAAGGTTTGTTAGGGAACAAGATAAACACACAGTACCAAAGTATCGCCCCACTGGTAACGTATCAAATATAAAGGGAGAAATGTAACTTCAGCACCGAGTGACTCGGCCATCTTTCCTTTGACCACGTGATCACACGTGACGTCATTACAGCGTGGCACCTGCCACGTAGCTCCACAGCTGCGACGCCGTACAAGGTGCACCGCCTCGACAAAGATTTACTAGAATCTCATCAAACCTCTAAACCTAACTTTCAGTTTCTAGGAAACACAGAGGATGGAGGAATGTGTTTAATGATAACCCAAGGGAACATTCAAATCCAGACTGTGGGACTTCTACCAAAAAACTCTTCTGGTGTCTTCAAAAAAACCAACGCTATTGTGGAAAGAAGTAGGGAGGACTGCTCTAGATTAAAAGATTCTACTGTGATATAAAACTAAATGCAACATATGCACCTGGAATAGATCCTGGTCCAGGGCAGAAAAACTATAAAAATTCTGGGAAACAACTGGGGAAATTTGAATATGGATGAAACAGGCGATATGATGAAATCACTATTAATTTTACTTAGTGGAGAAAAATGGCAATGTAATTTTGTGGAATAATGTTCTTAATCTTAGGAAGTAATATCTGATGAATATTTAGGAATGAAATCTCATGATATCTGCAAATTATTCTAAATATTTCAGAAAGAAGAGAGAAAGCAAATGTAGCAAGATATTAATACATTTTGAAATTTGATAGTGGATACATGAGTGTCTATTTTGTTATGATTTTAAATTTTCCATAAGTTTGAATATTTCAAAATAAATGTTGGAAAATTAAATATAATCAACTGATATGTATTATAAATTATATTAAAAATTAAAATTTATCATTGAAATCATATACTGTAAATATCAGAACTATATACATATATAGCTATTGATATGCATATATCAATTAAATTCTGTATTTAAGAATAGAAAACTCTTTTTTAAGGATAACAAAAACAGCTTGAAGTAAGGTAAAATAATTTATTTCCATACTACTAAACATAATTCTATACCAATGAATTAGTAAACATACTTGCTAATGCTCATGCACACACACACACACACACGCACACGCTTTCCTTAAAAAGTGCCATTTGACATGCAGAAGGACCCCTAGTGTCTCCTTAGTTGGAAGAACATAATATATTTTGTTTGTCAAAACTCTGAAGGGCAAAGATTTACTAACACTGACCTTTTTTGGGCAAAATTTCAACCCTCTATTAGAAACACAGGTAAACATGGCCAAAAGTTGTTGTTTTTTTTTTTGTTTTAAAGTATTTGAATTCTTGGAAATATGGCCATTTGCAGAGGGAGAAGGCATAGGTCCTAGCTTTTCTAAAGAGAGAAATCTTTACTTCCTGTCTTTGAAAGTGCAGTTTTCAAATCGTGGTTTGCAGTCCCAAGTTGCTGACTTGGGGACCATCCTGCTGCAGACCTAAGGCCCCTTCACACTTGCTGAACTCCTCGGGTCTCAGCCTTGGATGCATGTTAGAATCACCTGGTGAACTTTGGAACCGGTGTGGATGGTTAGGCCCCACCACAGACCAGTTGACTCAGAATTTGTGAAACCATTGATTCATTCAGTATGTATTAAGTGACTACTGTATGTAAAGGCTATTGTGCACCCCAGTAGTAAGCCAGGGGTTTGGGGGTGGTATTCAAATGTAACTATGAGTTTGTCATTGTCCTCAAGCAGTTTACAGTCAGGCAGGGCAGATAAGAAATGTATACAATTCCCCTAATTCAAGGCATGCAATTAGCATGACTTTGTATAAAAAGTTCTGAGAAATTCTTGAGATAAACTGAATCCAATTTAACTATTGGTGTCATTTTGATCCCTTTAAGAGGTGTGATGTCTCACACAGTAAAACTGTATAAGGAACATGGAATTCTGCAAACTCAACTCAGGTAATAAAGTTTAAAAGAGGTTTGGAAAGAATTCCCCAAGGACGTGGAAGACTTAACAGAAGGCTCTTCCCGCCTTCGAAAGAGTCAAGGTCATGCCAACGCCCACGGGGCTCTAAAGGAAGTGAGCCACAACCAGGATGGGGTGTGGCAGGCTCCAGTTAGACCAAATAATTAGGTAATGAAATACTTTGAACCTGGGAAGGAGCAACCCCCTCCAAAGGACATGGACTTGGGGCTCCCATGTCAGCGACAGTGGAAAAAATCACCCAGTGGTGTGGTCATCCTGGCTTGCGGGAACCGGTTGGCTAATTTTCAGTGAGCCAGTTGTAAAACACAAGCATTATTAAAAATCAAACCATATAAATTTACAGCGAAATAAGTCATATTAAAAATAAGAGTAACAAATACTCAAAACTCATCACTTCCTAATTATTTTTCTACACATTCAATGCTATTGAGGTTACCTATGCTATTGTATCTGCGCGGTGGACGAGCTGTCAAATGGTGGGCTACTGCACCTCTCGCCCCTACCCTGCATTCAGTGACATCACGTTGATAGCTTGAAACTGGCCATGTGGGAGTATTTACACCACAGAAATGGGCAAGTGTTACAAATCAGAGCCTTCTTTTCTCAGGAGTGGAAGCAGGCAGCCAGCTGGTAAACATTTGCTAACACACCCACACCAGTGGTATCGACAGCCAGACCTGATGCATCTTTGGTCTGCAGGCAGCCATGTCTCCTGAGATGGAAACCCCTACTTTCCTGGGGCCAGTTTGTTTTGTTGTGATAGCTGATGTTTTCTGTCTTAAGCTTGGCAAGGTTTAACCCAATCTTGCCTTACCTTTATCAATAGTCTTGTGTTGAATCCAGATATAGAACTTTTTCTTATTTTTCTTTATATTTATTATGAAAAATGTCAAACATACAGCAAAGTTAGAAGAATTTTATAAAGAATACCCGTGTATCCACCACCTAGATTCTACCATTACACCTCACTTGGCACCGTCACGTATCTATCCTGCCCTCATATAGAGGTTTTTAAAATTATTTGCACAGTCTGTATGTAGTTAGAATTATAAGCATACGGCATATTAGAGGAGCCAATGGATTAATATGATGATTGTAACATGAAATATGTCAATAAGTACTTAATTTTAAACTTTAAGCTGGAAACTTGATTAAAATAGTGTTGACATATGTAAGAAACATTAAGACTTACCATAGAACTTTGATGTTGATAAACTAGAATTGTTTAAGAATTAAGATTTTCTTGTTATAACAAATATTTAAGATATTTAAACTATTGAAAGCATCTCAAATATACTAATGCAATCTACAAGGTAAAAGGGTAATTAAATAGCTGGTTTGTAAGTGGCAACAAAAATTAATCGAAGACCTTGAAAGTATTTCTATTTCTTATAGCATAATGTATAGGAAAAATAAAAACTAAAAGAAATATTAAAACTCATTGGATTTATAGATAGAATAAGCTTCATAAATTAACCTTAATAACTTAACAAAAAGCTAGATTTTTGATTTTTGAAAATCAATTAAACTGTTACATAAAAACAACAAGCATCAAGTAGCCAGTGCGGAAAAGCCAACATCACAGACACCAAAAACTCGCAGGGACAAGTATACTGTGCTCACAGCCCTAAGAGTGGACCAGAGAGAGACCTAGGGAGGGAAAGAACTGTTTGTAGAGGACCACGGAAGACATTTTGAGAAGAAATGCAATAATTGCCACTATCAAGTGTCTACTGGGTGCCAGGATGTGTTCTAATCGCCTTCTCAGGCCTCACAACCAGGCCATGCAACGTTGGCATTGTCAACCCCATCTTACGGATGCTGGAGAGAGGCTGGGGGCTCGGGCCACACGGATAGTGTTTCTAGAACTGAGCTCCTTGCCTTCCCTGTCCCTAAACTTTAAACTACAATAGTACAGTATCTTTAGCATTGGATGGGAGAATGTTATAACAAAATGACTTAAGAAAGCTAAAGAATTTCAAAATCCGATTAAGTTATGAAAGCAGCCACATCTTAGGGGGCAGGGGAGGGGGGAGGTTTGCTGGCTCAAGTTAGGGCAAAGGATTAGGTAGCAAAAAATCTAGAACCCAGAAGACATCCAGGGCAAGGACTCTTCCTGGGTCCCCCATCTCAAGGAGGCACATTTTCCGATCTCCTCACCAGCCCAAGCCAGCAACCTGAGATCTTGTTGTCTTTGACTCCACCCCCTCACACCTGGGCCTACCGCTCCCCTCCTTGGAAACCTGTAAATCCACCTCCCTCCTTCCACTTCCACTGGGATTCCCCCAAAATCTGGGCTGAGTTGCTGAAATGGCTCCTGCCTGTTGTCCCTGCCTTCTGCCCCCAGCTTGTCCCCATGCCTAACCTCTCTCCAACTTGCCAGAGCAAACCTTTCAACACCTGAGCTGTGGCCCTCACCTACCTGAACATGCAAAGTCCTAAGTCCTTAGCAAGGCAGAATCCTTCATCACTGCACCTGTCCTGAGGCTTCCACCTCTGCCTGTGTCCTCCTCCTCAGCCCACAAAGTGGCCCCAGAGCCCTGTGCACTCCTTGACCCCAGGTGTGTGTTCCTCTTTCTTGTTCTCACTCTTCCCGGGGCCATCTCCTTCCCTGCCCCCAGGCTGCATCAGCCTCCCCTCTGCTTTCACCCTGGGGCCCAGCAGTGATCACAGCGCTCTGAGCGCTGAGCTCCTGGAAGGCAGTACCTGCATTTCATTTCTTGTTTACTCCCAGTGCCTGGTGCAAAACCTGGCCCATAGTCGGTGCTTAATTAATGTTTGCAGCCTGACTGTCTGAGTGAAAGAAACTGCACTGTGGCCCTAGATGGCTGCATGATCCCCAAACACCTCTTCCTCTGTTCTGCCTCTCGCACTTCACTTTGAAGGAAGGTGGGCAGGATTCAGACAAAGAGGAGGTCTGTAGGGAGAAGAACAAGAGCCCAACGAGAAGGTACAGTGGGGAAGGATCCTGGAAAGAAAACACTTGGGGAGAAGGCTGAAGTGGGGATGTGTTTGTTCATCCAACAGTCCTTTCCCACACGGCCGTGATGCTTTGCTGGCCAGTCACCGTGCTGGGCCCTGGTGACAGGGCAGGAACTCGCACTGGGGCTGTGCTGACTGCATGGCACTTTTCTCCTAAGAAATCTGCATCTACTGATGCTCTAAATCCTGATGACAACTGCAGGTGGCAAACACAGTCCCCATGGGGTGAGTGGGGTAGTGGATGCCCAGCAAAGTGAGGCCACCTGCACCAGGCCCACAGCCAGGAAGCGAAGTCTGACCCAGACCCAGTGCGGTGCCACCCCCTTGAGGCACACACATCTGCTGCCACCGCTGGGTCTACATCCTGGTGAGAGGGCTAGATGACAAATAAGCAAACCCATGGGGGTTTCAGGGAGTGGCAGGTGCTATAAAGGGGCAAATTGGGGAAGTGTGGTAGAAAGTGGCCACGGCGCCTCCTCTGCAGGGAGCGGCCACCGAAGATCTCTCTTTGAAGGAGACATTTGAACTGAAACCTGAATGATGACGAGGCAGCAGCCGCAGGGGAGCTGGGAAAGCTGTTCCAGGCACAGGGAACAGCAAATGCGGTGCTAGGACCGACCCTGGAGGACCGACTCCCCTTAGGATTGCGTCTGTCAACCTGCGAGTGGAAGGAATGCAGAGGCTGCCACAGGCGTTGCTGCTTTGTGTGACCGGGGCCCTTCCCTAGCCGAGTCTGGGGCAGACACGCTGGGGGCAGGATCTTTGTGGGGCTACTCGGGTGTCCCGGAGGAGGATGGTTTGGGCTCCAAACACTAATCACCAAGCCGAGCAAACTCACGTTTTTCTTGAAGCTGTGGTTCTCGGAGCATTCGGAGTCATCCTGCCAAATATCTGTGGCGTTCTCGCGCGTCTGCCAAGTCCCCCAAGCCAAGCAGTATCTGTGGGCCCTTCCTGAGCTCTCTGAAAGTAAACAAAGCTCTAGAGGAAAGGTCAGGACACACAGCCCGCTCCCCCGAGCATGCCACAAAGCTGTGGAAAATCCCAGGGAAAAGGGATTCTCATTTCCCCTTTTAGGGGCTCATTAGCATCCTTACTGTTTATTTGGGATGAAAAGAAAAACACAGAAGCCTCTGAATTTTGTAACAAACCTTCATCTGCTAATGTCGGCTGTGTTTACCCAAAGTCCCTGGAGTTAGAACAGTCCCTGGTGACTCAGAGATGCTTTAAGCCCTCTAAGGTACAGCCCAGCCGGGAGACGCTGACCTGGGCTCCTGCAGCTGGCTCTAGGGCTTCTCCTGTGCCCAAGAGGCCACACCATGAATAAGAGAAAAAAGTGGGCACGAGGCTGGCAGACCTGGGTGAAGCCCATGCACCTGTCTGTGTGCTGTGTCTGGCCCTCCCACCCTCTAAGGCTTCTGGTTTCTTCTTCAGGAACTGGGGATAATGATGGCACCGACCCTCCATGGTTTGGGCAAGAATTAAATGAGAGTGTGTGCAAGTAACAGGTACGTCGCTCTGACTGCTGCTGTGACTCAGTCACATCCACTCCCCGAAGGTGCTCCTACCTGGAGGATCAGGGACTGGATTTGCAAATGAGAATGAAAATTTTGGGGACTTCCTAGTCCTGCCCATGCACATGGTGGGGCAACAGTAACTAGCTGCTGAATTTAATTGCCAGATACCCATATGGCACATCCACCTGCGCCTGACGGCGCTGCCAGGGTGTCTGATTTACGTCTCAAGCAACACACGCCAAACTCTTCAACTTCTCCTCAAAATCTACTCCCCTGACATATTTCCTGCCTCAGTGGATGGCAAACTCCTCCTCCAGTCCCCTGACCCCAAACCCGAGGTCATCCTTGCCTTCTCCCTGTTTCTCATGGCACTCATCTGTCCCCCCAGCTCAGCCACCAGCCCTACCTTCAACCGCCCCCAGAACCTGACCGCCGCTTCCTCCTCCCCCCTCCATCCTGAGTGGAACCAGCCTCTCTCACCCGGGTTACTATAAACTGCCCCCACAGGCCTGCCCCGCACGTCTAAGGGCCCCACAGCAGTCAGTGAGCAGAATACAGTACCAGCCGCATCAGGTCATGCTTCTGCTAGCAATTTTCCAAGGGCTTTCTGAGAACAAGTCTCACAGCCTTCCACAAAGTCCCGCAAGATCTGGCCTCCAAAACCCCCTGCCCTGATCTGTCGCTTCTCTCCCCCTTCCCTCTAGCCGCGTTTGCCTCCGTCCTTCATGGAGCTGGCCAGGCACCTCCCCATGCGGGGCCTGGGGGCTGTTGTCTCCTTCCCTCCTGGGCACACCGCCTATTGGCTAAAACGTCACGTCCTCTAAGTCTTCACTGAAAGGTCACCCCGTCATCGAAGCCTTCCCTGAATACCCAACTCACAGATGCAACTCAGCCCCCACCTCCAACTCTGCCCTCTCTTCCCCCCCTCTAGCTTGTCTAAAATAGGTCATATTCAAACATGCCAACCCTTACTTATGACATCTGCAAATAATTGTCTGTCTCTCCTGTGAGCACATGGGCCCCACAGGGAGAGAGATTTTATCCTGCTTTGGTCACTAATATATCGCAGGTACTTAAACATAATGCCTGGCATTCAAGAGATGCTTCATAAACATTTGCTGATTGAGTGAATGGCAATAATGTCACCTGGCACTTGCATTGTCAGTGCCAGCCATAGCGCTCTGTGCTGGGGACACAAAGATGAATAGGGCTTAGCTCGGAGTCTAGCTGTGGGAGTTCAAATAAAAAGTGCTGTGAACAGTTATACATGCTAAGACAGAAGATTGCACAGATATAAGAGAGGCCTCAGAAAGGCAGAGGTCCGTTGTACTTGTGGGGAGAAGTCTGAGAAATCTTCTAGAAGGATGGATGATTTGAGCAGAGAACTGCAAGGGATCTATGGGCAGAAGAGTGTGGACAGAGCCTTTGAGGGGTCTCCTGGACAGACAGCGGCTGGGCAGGAGCAGAACCTGGGGTTGTTCATCCGGCTGGCGTGCAGGGACAGCGGACGTGGGAGGGGACGCCTACAAGGCCGGCAGGGCTGGGTTGCAGGTCTTGCATGCCCTCTGTAGGTGTCGTGGTGGGGGCCGGCATAATGTGGCTGGCATTTTAGAAAGCTTGGGGGGGCGGTCAGAGGAGGCCAGATCTGAGGTGGGGGCCAATGAGCAGAAACAGGGCGCTCGTGGGCTACAGCAAGGGACCTGGCTACCAACCAGATGTGGGCGGCTTTGGGTGGGACCAGATGGGACCAGGTGGGACATGAGACCATCCCTGAGATGGGAATGGAGGCTGGGGGAGGAGTTTGTTTTCCTCCTTTCCATTTTCCACTTTGTCCCTCAATTTCCACTCCAACTGGTGACAAGTTGTGACCATTCCACCCGCAATATTTTTCTTTCATCTTTCCCCTTCTCTCCCACCTCTTGCCTCTGCCTGGGTCTGGACCCGTCTCATCCCTTTCTCTGGACCACGGCAGTAGCCTCCAGACCCACCTCCCGACTCTCCACGCCTCAGTGCAGCAGCCACGTGCTGTCAACGTTATCCTCCCCAGCCATGAATCTCATGTTCTTCTTCTGTGTCTCAACACCATCCAGGGCTCCATATAATCTTCCTCTGCAGAGGAGCATTTGAAACCCTTCGTGCATAGTGCTCGATTCCCTTCACCATCGGCCCCAGCCTCGTTTGTCGTCTGTTGGTCTTCAAGGCCGTCCCAGGCTGCATTCTCCTTAGACTCTCCCTTCTCGTGTTACACAGCTCGTTCCTCCACTCTCCTGTCACAAGGACTCATCCCCGGCCCTTAGCTTTTGTAGCTGTCCTTCTCTGCACCCCTTCGCTGTCTCCACATCCCCTTTTTACCGCAGGGACCCACTTGGATTCCAAAGGCTTAATGCACACAATGCTGTGTGGAAGAGCGACTTCCCACCTATCGCGTGGCACGCTGCTTTTGTGCACTCTGCAAACACAGATTCATTTTTTTTAAAAAAAGAGCCTTTAACTGAACTTCTTTGTAACTTTGGATATTTGATTAGTTTTTCTCTTATAGTGGACTTGACCTGTTCTACCAGCTCTTGGGGAGGGCCGGGGGCTGGTGCAGCTGGGAGGCAGTGGTCTGTCCCACGTGGCATTGGGAGTTTGTGGGCATTGGGAGCCTTAAAGACCTGATGGGACCCACGGGGCTCGGACTCAGACTCAGCGTCAGCTCCCATTCACAAAGCACCTACTGTGTGACACTCTATCCCTGCCTTCTCATTCACTCCTCAAAATGAACTGAGGAGTTGGCCATTGTTCACTTCACTCTACAGATGAGGAAACCACAGCTCTGAGGGCTTCAGGAACTTGCCCAAGTCTCCAAGTGTGAAATAGATGGGCCAGGTCGAACTTTGGATCTCCTAACATCACTGAGCTGCTCCCATGAGAACTGTCTGCCTGAGTCACGCAGACCCCGCTGGTCCCGCAAGTTCTCTAGCATCTCCTCTTCCATCCTCCCCTAAATCTCGCATCCCCATGCCTCCTGGGCTGACCCCAACTGGATTTCATCAGAGACCACTTCTATAAAATAGGTCACTGTCTCTCCCACCCAGAAATGTGTCTTCCTTCTAAGCTCTCTCTCTCTCTTTGCTCTAGAGGCCAAAGAATTGAAATCAGGGTTACACAGATGGGATGATATATTAGGCTGAAATTAAATACAAAATGCTATCATTTTCCCTTCTCAGAAACTGATCCTCACCTTGTTTTTTGCCTGGAGCTTTGTAACCACTAAGGTTCCCTGAGAATAGTTTTAGCTGTTCTTATATTTGCCTACGTCTGTGGTCAAAGGCAATGGGATTCTAACCAAGAACTGTTTCCCTCCTCTTCCAGAATAAAATAACCAAGAGGTCAAGCTCCTGGGGCAGGTAAGGGTGGGACATTATCCTGGGTTCCTTAGTAATATTCACTTTCTGTAAACAGGATCAGGGCAAGCTACCCAGTTAAATTCTCCATCCAAGTCCCATCGGGTTTAAAAGCACCCATTTAATTGTGCCTCCTTCCAGAGCTGATGCAAGGGTAGTTTTAAAGTCCTTCTTCTCTGTCTAACAAGCCAAAAGTCGTGTGGATGTGAGTATCTTTCTCCCCCACCTCTTTCTCCTCTTCTTACCATCACCAAAGCTGAATTCTGTAGTCGCCAGATCTGTACTCTATAACCCTCAAAGTAAGAGAGCTATTATAGAAATGGAACGTCCAGGAGTAGAAGGATCCCAGAAGACAGCGGGAGAAGGAACATGTATTACTGAGAGCTTAAGAGACCCTTTGTGGGGAAAGAAGACTTGAGAAAAACACTTGGTTGGAGTCTTCTCTCTAACCACTCCCTCCCCCTTGGCTGGTCTTCCCAGGAGGGACCAGCTTTTAAAGGAGCTGTTGCAAAGGTAAAATAAGAATTATTACCTTCATTCCACCAAGGTAAGTACGAAGGGCAGGGCACCGAGACATTTCCGGGAGAAGAATGAGGCCAGCACACATACTGATCAAATGTCCCATTGCAAAATACA
>CAUYRT010068727.1:0-43876 GCA_963574885.1 Lepilemur ruficaudatus
ATTTCTTTCTTTCTATTTATAGTAGAGACGGGGTCTCACTCTTGCTCAGGCTGGTTTCGAACTCCTGACCTTGAGCGATCCGCCCGCCTCGGCCTCCCAGAGTGCTAGGATTACAGGCGTGAGCCACCGCGCCCGGCCTGGTTCCTAATTTTAATATGTCGTGAGTGTTACCATGGTGATGATGGGGAGAAATCAAGTCTTCTCACAAAATGTCCCTTTCAGGCAAAATATTTGTCTGGGTAGACATCTGACATAACATACATAGTTATGATTTTTAAAATATTAGTTCCAAATTGTTATCTGACTTTAGTTCTGACTGTAGATAAGAATAAATAGAAACCCTTGATCTAATGCTGCTGTCTTTCTCTCTCTTATAAAGAGTCAGAGAAGGAAGATTTTGTAGCCTAATATCTTAACACTATCTTCGGAAGACTTCCTTGCAGCAGGGTTGATCTGGCCATCAGTAGAAAGGCAGGCAGTGAAGCAGGCAAGCTTATTTCCATTAACTTGGCACCACGAAACACTTTGAACAAGGGCCCTATTATCTTTGAGGTAACAGGTGGTAGCCGGGGTATTAAGCTGCTCTGGGCAGGATTTCAGATTTCCATTCTTCAGTGCTTTAGGCAGTACACTTCTGTCATAAAGCGATCAATAATAATTTGGTGTCTGGAATGAAATACAGTACACCATTATGCTTCCTACATCTGGAAAAAGAAACTCACTTAACTAGCTCTAAATCAATGAATTTTCTTTTTATTCCTGGGAGGGGTGTTAGAGGCAGCAGCGAACACAGTGGAAATGTGAATTGTGGATCTGAGCACAATCACAAAAACTTTAGATGTTATGACACACTCTCTTACGAGTAACAGAAGCAAGTCCCAAAACACTTGCTTTTGTTTCTAAATCAACACTTTCATCACGTGACATTCTCTAGCACTGCAGGGTCACTTGTTTCACATTTAATGAAAAAGGAAAAAGTCTGTCATAATGGGTGATATATAGGTGAAAGGACAAAATAAAGGTTGTGCATGAGGCTTAACGTACATTATTTTCCAGGTCTTAGTTTTATTCAATCATGTTCTATTAATACCATGTTCCCATAACAGGGGGCCGATAAATGGAGAAGGAATTATTTCTTTTGCATCTCATAGATCTCAGAAAAGACAACTGATATTCATTCTGTTAGAATTTGATTTGAAGTTTCCCGTGCAGATTGGGGTAGAGAGATAGAAAACAGATTCTGCAAATTGTATTAACAATATAAATTTTCCTCGGTGTACTCCCGAGAGTGGCAGCCTGATCCTTCCAAAACCATCTCCTGTAGGTTGCTTCTGACTTGTCACTTTAAAGATGGACTCTGAGAATAGTCAATCCTGTTTTCCAAATTCAGAATCCTAACTTCTGTGAAATTACTCATCTCTAAAACTCCCTGCTAGCTTTCTTACCCCCAGAGCTTCAGGCCTTAGCCCTGCTCTTTGGAGACATGGGAAGAGACTAAGCAAGTGTTAAGAGTGACCGCTGTACACTCTTGTCTGACCTACTTGAAGAAAGGACCAGGAAAAGACTTATTATGGCATTTATTGCCCTATAATTGCCCTTTCTTTTATTAACGGGAGCTAGTTTCCTGGCCAGCTACATGATTTCATTGTATGGTGGATGAGTGTTTTATTCCCCTTCGGAGACTATTGCAATAATACAAAGAGAAGCACAGTTAGAAAGAATGTCCTTTGAAAGTTTTTATGTTGGGGAATAAAACATAGATTGAGAAAATGGGCTAAGCATCAATACACAATTTAACAGAAGGTTATAAAGTGAATGCCATGTAACCACTGGCCAAGTCAAAAAATAAAATATTGCCAGCACCTGGAAGCCCCTCAGTGTACCTTTCTGATTACAGTTCCTCTCCACAGCAGAAGTAGCCACTGTCTTAATTTTTGTTGTAATCATATCGTTGCTTTTCTTTGTAGTTCTAAAGCTTAGAGTTATGCATTTCTAAACCAGATACTTAGTTTTGCCAGTTTTTGAACTTGATGTAAATGGAATCATGGTATATGTGTTCTTTGCCTTGCTTTTTGTCACTCAGCATTGCTTGTAAGATTCATTTATCTGTTTCCTTTTTATTTTGAAAATTTTCAAATATAGAAGTTGAGAGAATTGTATAATGGTATGACTGTATATTGATAGCACTCTTGAACATCTGAGTTAGTGAAAGACACAATATTTGGAGCCCATACTAATTGCCTCTAGATTAACATGGCTTTGTCTTGAGTATGTTTACCGTACCATGCTGTCTCAAACTAGACATTCAGAATGGCATTAGTTTTTTTTTTACTTTCCCTTTTCAACATAGCATTTAGATTGACAACCTTGTTGCTTTTCTCATTAATTTCCTTATGAAATAAAAGATCAACTGGCACTTGACATCTAGTCTTTCAAAATGGGAGACCACTAAGTTTTTCCCGTTCTCCAAATCCTTGCTCCCCTCTCTCCTCTTTTATGTCTTATATGTATAAATTTAATTTTGAAATACTCTCTTTATCTTAAAAAATGAATGTATTTTCTCTAGAGATAGCATAAATGTGGATTGATTGTTGCATTTGGAATCCTCTAGGCTATACTTGCTGCATCATCTTAATAATTCTTATTATTCATGAAGCCAGATGGGAAGTGGAGGCATGTTCTAGGTTCTGGAGGCCCATTCCATTTGTCACTTGTGGATTTCTAGCCTAAAATTCCCTTTCCCTGGAGTTGTAAAATTTACAAAGGATAAAAGCTACAGATTTTTCTTGCAAGTTGACTGTTTTAAGAACTGAAGATGTAAAACTCTGCAGTAAGCTACTGAAAATTTCATCATTTCTCAATTGCTTTTCCCCCTTCAACCTTTCATTCCTTTCAGAATGTAATTTAAAGGCAGTTGAGCAGAGAATTCAACAGAGATGGATTATCCTAGAGAAAAATCTAAACAAGTCTCCGCTCTGGTACTTAGCACCGGACCAAATGACTTGTTTCAGCCTCAATATTGCTTTTTCTTCTACTTCCTCATCGTTTTTTTGTTAATAAAAAAAAGCAGTACTTAAAAGTTATAAAACATAAGAGGTTTTTTTTTTCCATCAGTATTGGGAGCACACAGAAAATGCCCTGCCCAGAAATTGTACCTCTAGCTATGTAGTCTAGAAAAATCCTTATACATGTTCACATGGGTACCTGAACAAGTACGTTCACGGTAGCAATGTTTGTACGCCAAAAGTGTGGAAACAACGTAAATTGCCTTCGGTTGCAGACTGGTTAAATAAATCATGGTGCATACATCCCATGAAATGGTATGCAGTACTCAGAAAGAAAGAGGTGGTCCTGTGCCTACTGATGGGAAGATCCCTAAAACCTGTTGATAAGTTAGCAGAAGAAAAAGACTTATAGAACAATGTGCATAAAATGATTCCATTTATGTTTTTATTAACAAAAACAGTGTTTGTGTATAGTACTGGGGGGAGGTGAGTAGTTGTGGGGAGAGGGAGGGAAGGAGGCAATGAGAATATCAAGGCAGGCAGCAGTGGGATTTGATGAAGTGGGTCTACAGAGAGACAGTGAAAAGGAGTTTGTTTTGTCTGTTTCTTGAATTATTTACGGTAAAATGTTGTCTTGTATTATTTATATAAATAAAAAAGTATATGTGTGTGTGTGTGTGTGCAAAAAATAAAGAGAAAATGCCCTAGTTATTTTCAACAAATGCATTCAACTCAGATATTCACCAAGGAGAAAGAGCCCATCCAAGATGCTTATTTTAAATAAATTGATGTCACAGAGGCAGAGGATTCCTTGGCCATTGAAAAGATAGCTGGTTGTACTTTCAGATCCCAAGAGAAGGGGCCACACCACCCAAGCAGGGCCCCACGGGAAAGCACCAGGTTGGTCAGGAGGCAGAGAGGGAGTAGGAGGAACAGGGGAGACAGGGTGAACAGGTTTAGGATTGGCTCGTGGGAATACTTTCATTGGGCTGTGGGACGTAGGGGCTGTCTGTAATGGTCTGGTACCTGGACCTGGGGTGGGAAGGACAGGTGGAGAGTGGCCTGGAGTATAGGAGCCTAGTGAAGGAGGTGGCTGGGATCACAGGCTCTGGATTGGTAGTTTGCACATGAAAGACATGCTCAAAGGCACATCATTTCCTGGGTCTAGGGATTAGCTAGACCTGGGAGAGACAGTCTAGCCAGGGTCAGCAGGGCCTCAAGATGTCAAAGCATCAGAATACAGAATAAAAGTACATGGTTCCTACACAGTGACAAAAATGCAAGAAATAACCATGCCTTTCAAGATTTCCTGCTTAGTTTTTATATTAGTGCAGAGTTTGATTGAAAGCTTAGAGACCTTTCCTTGGCCAACCTTTGAATATGGTTTTGGGGGGCCATTTTGGGCCACTTTTGGGACAGTAATTGAGGAATTACCTCAGATTTCAGGCAGGAGGGAAATCTCTTTATGTGTTTGGATCTACTCAGCTAACCCTTTGTTGGTATAAAAGCAAATCAGGATTTGTTTTTCCCTTTCCCTGAATCTTCAGCTATCTCCTGTGTTGGTTTAGAATTTCAGACTGGATAGCCCTGGAAGCAGTCTTTGCACATTTGCTGGTGTTGGTTTTGCTTTGATGTTTCAGTTGCCGTAGGACCATTGTAAGTGCAGGTGTTTTGCATTTACTGCAGCCCAGAAATTTGGTTATTTTCTAAAGATCAGGGAGTTGCATTGGCCACTCTCTGAGCTGCATGTTCATTTTTGTTGCAATCAGATTCCTGATTTTTAAATTTTGGCTCTACTGTTCGATGTTTAAAAATTGATTTTTCTTTTTTTTTTTTTTTTTAGAAATTTCCCTTTATATGCTATATTTCTTTCTTTTTTTAAATTTAATGTTGACCTCTTAGTTTCCTGTGGCCTAAAGTTTATTAATTTCTTAATGTTAGATTTGCTATTTTTATTTTTTTTAACCAAAGCTTTTGCCATTATGGGTATTTTCTTGTGCGGTGTCAATGGAAAAGAACCCAAACTCTGTAAAATAACTTAGAGAGCTGTATTCTGAGCCAAACATGTATGACCATGGCCCGGAGAGCCACGCCTAAGAAGCTTTGAGCAAGTGGTCTCCCTGGTGGTTGGGTTATAGTTTGGTTTTATGCATTTCAGGGACAAAGGAATTACATGGAAAGTCATAAATCAATATAGGGATGGCATACATTGGTTTTGCCCAAAAATGCAGGACATCTCAAAGCAGGGGATTACAGGTTTTAGGTGGGTATAAAGAGTCTTTGATTTGAAATTGGTTAAAGAAATGAAGCTTTGTCTAAAGACTTGGAATGTTTTAAGTTAAGATAAGTCTGTTAATCAGAGACAGGCCACTGGAAAATTACCAGACATACACCAAGATTTCATGCTCTGTTAAGTAAATTGATCACCTGCAGGTATGGTTTAACCTCTGTCTTACATGGCCTTAGGCTTGTTAATGATTTTATATCTTCTCATGACAAAGAATAACTTCAAAAGGTACAGGACATAACTAGGTGCATCTGTCCTCCCTTCTTCTCATGGCCAGCAACTCAGCTTTAAGGTTGTTGTGGTTTTTTTTCCTGGCGGGGGGTGCGTCCCCTTGGCCAAGAGGGGCTCATTCAGTTGGCTGGGAGCCTTCAGATTTTATTTCAGTTCATAGTGGATACCCTTCCCCCAATTTTTAATAGCTTTATTGAAATATAATTCATATACCATAAAATTAACTCATTGTAAGTGTGCAACACAATAATTTTAGTAAATTTATAGAGTTGTGCAACCATCAGTCACCACAATCCAGTTTTATAACCAAAAAGTTTATCCCAAAACATCTCCATGTGTGGTCACTAAGATTTTATACTGCCCTGTGCTTTAATACCTGAATAATATTACAGTGATTCTTGCATATTAGGATAGATTTTCTTATTTTAAAATAAGTCCTTGCAGACTTTATTTTTCTTTTATATAAAAATAATACCTGATTGCGTGTTTTTGCCTCATGTCTAACAGTACAGATTTTCATTCTTTTTTTTTTGGAAGGGATGGATGGTTTTGTTCTGTTGACTTTCACTTCCTACCTCCCAAAGACCAAACACTCCCAAGCAATCAGCTCCCCCTCACTCCTCGGTTCTCAGTTAACTAACTGGTCTGTCTCAGTCCTGCCATCCTCTGGGCAGGTGCAGTACATGATACACTCTACACCTTCCCTGATGCCTCAGTCCCCTTCTGACTTCTTTAACTTTTCATAATTTCTTCTCTTTTCTTCCTTTCTTCAAGTCTGTTCTAGCCAAAACCAAAATTATCAGGGAGGGAGGGTTGGACCATTTCCTTGGTTACTGATAAGGAAACCATTGCATTTTCTTCTTTTCTCCATATTAACACCACTTGTTTTATGGTTTTGCAGTTCAGTCGTAAACCAGGCCACATGGTTTGAGTTGTCCTTCTGCACCTAACAGCCCAGTTTATCTCGCTTCCCGGAGCAGTGGTGGGCTTGCTTGTCTTCGGCCCCAGTGAAACTCAGCTCTGTCTTTGAAAGGGCTGTTGCAGGTGATATCAGGAGGCATCGCACATACCCTGTGAGAGAGAGGATCAGGGAACAGTGCCTAACAAGGAGGAAGCTCTTGAGAATGAAGTGGAATTATGTCGCTTTGCCATGACTCTCAACCCCAAGTAAATTAATAATCAGACAGCCTTCCATTTGCAGAGCCTTACTGTTTCATATACATCGTAACAATCCTTGTAACAGGGTGATAGCCTGGAGAAAAAAGGAGGAGCATTAAAATCTCTTTCTGTTCTTCCACCTACGGTGGTGTGACTCTGAGCAAGTTCATTTTGCTGGGCCTCAGGTATCTCATCTGTATAATGGGAATGATAATACTTCATGGGATTGTGGTGAGGATTAAGTTAAATAACACAACTTTTCACCTTTCTCAAAATGATCCGTGCTGCGCATTCCCTGGGGGCTCAGGGTTCTGTAACAGGAAATGGACAAAGCCATGGAATAAATTAGGCATCTCTTCCCAGAATGTTAATTTAACTTGGTAACTGGTGGCAGCAGTGGGGTGGGAGTGGGGTTTCTTATTTAAATTAGAGCAGATATATTATGTGAGGTCCACCTTAATTTTTAGAGAAAAACTCAATACATTAAAGAAATGGCGTGCATGGAGCAGGCAACTTCAATTCTAAACCTTGGAGCCCCTGGCATCCCTCCTTTGCTATCATGAGTGTTTCCATGGAAAAGTCTGAGAAGCACTTGTATGTGAAGGTGTCTAACATGGTCTGTGCCACACAGTACAGTCTCATTTAACTTCCCATTCCTGTTTTATGAAGTATCCTGCTTCATTTCCTAGCACATACTTGATACCTCCTCTTGGATGTGCAGCTCATCACCTGCCCTCCAGACCTGACTCTCAGCCTGTGTTCCCTGCCCTCGTCATCGACATCACCACCCATTCAGTTATGCAAGTCAGGAAGCAAGGGGGCGTCCTTGGCCCCTCTCTTTCCTGCACATACCTCGTCCAGTCTTTAACTTCTGGTCGCATCCACGTTGCCACCTTCATGTGTCTTGGATGCATCCTTTGTCTCTGTTGACAGCATCTTAGTCTCAGCTGCCATCATCCCCTGCCCAGATGTCTGTAATGTCCTAGTAACTGGCCTCCTTCCAATCCATTCTCCACATTGAAATGAACATGCGTCTTTCAAATACCAAAATCTGATCATTTCTTCTCATTGCCCAGCCCCCTGCCCCTCCAGCCTCATCACAAACATTCTCCACCTGGTGCTGCTGGTAGCTGCAGCCACACCGGCTTTCTTACTCCTCTGCCACAGCACCGTGATTCCTCTGCCAGGGGCCATTCATTGCCAAGCCTGCTCTGTCTGGAGCATTTCCTTGGCTCCTACCTGACTGCCCTTTGCTGAAATAAGGTATTCATCTTTCAAATCTCAACTCAGGGATCCTTTTCAGGTTGGGTGCAGTGGCCCACACCTGTAATCCCAGCACTTTGGGAAACCGAGATGGGAGAACTGCTTGAGGCCAGGAATTAGAGACCGCCAGCCTGGGCAATATAGCAAGACCTTGCCTCTACAAAAAATTTAAAAATCAACAAGGCATGGTGGGGTACACCTATGGTCCCAGCTATTCAGGAAGCTGAGGTGAGAGGATTGCTTGAGCTCATTGAAGCCTCAAAGTCTTGGGCTCAAGCAGTCCTTCCACCTCAGCCTCTCTGTTGGCTGGGACCATAGGCTGCCATGCCTGGTTAATTTTTAAATTTTTTTTTAGAGTTTGTGTCTAGGATCATGCCACTGTACTCCAGCCTGGGTGACAGAGTGAGATCCTGTCTCTAAAAAAAATAAAAAGCTTTTTCTAACACCTCATGTGGGTGACATTATTTATCACATGCTGTGATAGGACCATCTCCCTTTCCTTTGAGAGAACTTATCTCAATTTGTAATCACACATTAGATAATGTCATTATTTGATGATAGACTGAATATCACAGTTATCTGTAAACTCTATGAAGGCAGGGACTGTCCCTTTGGTCGCTACCACTTCCCGCCCTAGCAGGTGCCCTTCACCATATGCAGTGGATCCAGAGTGATTGTATTAGTGACAGCTGAGGTCCGGACGGCTACGTGGTTGGCCTGAGAACATCCACATGCTACGGGGATCTTGGGCTTCCAAGTCCAGGGTTCTGCCCACCTCATTGCAGATGCTTCCTGCAGTGCTGTGGACCAGGTCCATCCACTCTAGTCTGTGCTTCTGAAAAGCCCCTGAGAAACATCATTTTGTTTAAGAGAAATCTGTTTGGTTTATGTGGATAAGAACAGGATGGCAAAGCATCTCTATATCTGGTGGCTGCGTGTCCCCCAGAAGACCTGTAACAAAATTCTTGCTTAAAACCCCTGCATCCCCTTACCTCTCCAGTCATCTGCCACTGTGCTGTTAAGCGGATATTTTCAAATCAGGCAGAACTTTCTAACCTAACTGCCTACAATTCCCCTTGCCTCCTCCAGCCATTCCCAAGCCCTCTTCTATACAGAGAATGTCCTTCTGCTTTCCTGCCACCGGGTCATGTCCTTTGGTCTGGGTCGTAAAACTCTTGAGCCCCCAAAACAAATGTCACTCTGGTGTTCTTGCACCCCCCTTTGCCCCTTGTCCTGTGTAACCCTCCTGCCTTCACTTCGTGCTTGTAGATTTACACGACTCCAGTATTAGTATGTTGTCCGTCAGCTCTGCGGGAGCACAACCTAACCTAACATTTCCTTTTCTCTCTCATGCCACTTAATTCATTATAATTTAAGAGAGGGAGCTAGAATATAACATTTCTTAGTGAGCTCCGAAATACATAATCAGTGTATTTCGGAACTCAGTGTATACTCAGCCAAGCTATGCCTGAGAATAAGCCAGAGAGCTTTCATCACAGTCAGGATGTCCTGGTCGCCTCATGGGCCCGTGAAACCAGGATAGCTGAGCTGAGGCATCCGTGCTTTCCCAGACCAGCAAAGTGACTTGACTAGCTTGTGGATGACAAAGAGCTAGAACCACAATCCCAGTTTCCCTGCTATCTTTTCTAGTTCTTTGGACTAAATTTATTCTTTGGACTAAATTCTTTTGAGGGGTTTGAGTAGTTTATTAATTTGTATCTGAATGTGTCTGCATAAAATAGTTACTTTATTTTATAACTGGTTTTATCCCCCTCAATGATTATGTTTCCAAAGGATGTGAAGATTTTCAATCTGACAAAAGCAATAGAATTAAGCGCTCCCCTTCCCAAGTCAGTGTGCGCAGTGCCTGCAGGGCCACCCCGGGCTCTGCCCATGGCCTCCTGTGAGCTATGGGCCTGTGCTCTGGGCGCCCCCTCACTTCCCCACTCCCGGGCTCTGCTTCCATGTGATCTGTCCCCCAGCATGCTCCGTGCTCCTTCTTTCCTCCTCTAGCCCCACCTGTCTGAGCAGTGGGCTCAGGTGCACAGCCAGGTATGGCAGAGGCACATTCAATAATTCCATCCTGAACAATTCCATCCTCACTGGGTCTCTCCGGCTTGGTGCACAAGATAGGAAGATAGTGGGGACGTTCTATGAAGGTCACCGACCACCCCTCAGAGAGTCTCACCTTGGCACCGTGGGAGGCCAGTCCACAGAGCTGCTCAGAAGATATTTTCATACCATTTTTTAAAAAAATAGTTGGAAAGCAACAAAGTGAGGGGTGATCTCTGTGAACTGGGTCATTGAAATAGCAATTCCGCCTCTGAGGCGGTGCCATGCTCGGGGGCAAGTTCAGTGTGACGCAGAGGTTAAGCTGAGATCAGAGGTAATGTTTCTGGCGTTGGATTCTGCTTCCTTTTCTCAGTAGCAGCATGGCTCTGACAAGTCATTGAGCTTTTCTATACTACGGTTTTCTCAGCCATAAATCAGGGTTAAATAAAATTAAATAAAATTAAATAAAAGTGCCTACCTCATAGGTAATTTGGAAGATTATTTTGAAGATTAAATGACATCTGGTTAAAAGGCTTATGATAGTGTCAAAAAGTATTAACTGGCATATCTCATTAGCTCACATTAGCAAAGCACAAATTCCAGAAGCTTCCCTGTACATTGCATTGCTGTGTGCATTAACACTGCATCTTTAACAGACAGCTTTGTGAACTACTCACATCTGCTTCTCTGTTTGCCTTTTGCACGTAGCCCTGGAAAGGAAAATATCAATGAGGCAAAGCAGAGAAGAGCTGATCAAGCGAGGGGTCCTGAAGGAAATCTACGACAAAGGTAAGGAGCACCAGCGCCCGTGGGCCGCAGAGCCGTGCTTGGAGTCCGTTTGCGTACGTCTTGGAGTTGTATTTAGTGTTCTGCATCACTTGATCAGGAATGGAACCCTTGAAACTGCAGACAAGTCTGGAGAGAAGAGAGAACGTAGCAGATAGTGCTAGAGCTCTCAGCATTACATAGAAGGAGGGAAACAAATCTCTTTTCTTGGCATTGGAATGAGACGACAGGATGCTAAGAAAAATGACGCAGCCCTGGGAATGCTGTAGGAACTGGTGTGAGTGTGTTGGTGCACAAACACACACAGCTGGGATGGTGTAATTGCGTAGCCTCCTGCAGGCAGTAGGTTCCCAAGACAAATGCTAAAAATCCACAAGCGTCTAGGAGTTCCTTAACAGGTTGTGGGGGTTTTTTCTTTTTTTTTTTGGTCTTTTTGTTTGTTTGTTTTTTTGGGTAGTCTGCCTCCCACTATAGAAGAAATTAAAGGAGAGAAAATTGTAATATAACTATACACATAAGATATTTTACATGATAATACATACAGTGCTTCAAATGCTCTGTGTGTCCGTAAGTGATTAACAGTGAATACCATACGCCTTTTGCCTATTGAATCACTGTCATTAAATACGAATGTATGCAGTGGTTTACACGGTGTATCAAATATTCTTCTCTCCTCTTTTCTAAGAGCTTTGCTAGTTTAAATTGAACTTACAGGTACACCATCTCCCCACTCTCTTCTGTCTTCCGTTTTTTTTCTCTCCCACTCTGAAGACCACACTCTCCTGTTAGGGCTTTAAGTGTAAAAACAGACTGTCACTTCCAATCTTGTTACGGTCATCAGTAATAATTGTCTGTGTCAGGTCTCCCTTTGTCTCAGGCTGGTGTTATTTTTTGGGCCAGATTATTAAATCACATAATATCCTACTCTAATGATTCATCCTGGTAGTCAAAGCGCTCCCGTAATTCTGCCGAGGCAGTTGGTCTCCCGTGTTTTTGTAGGTGTCCTCCATGCCTCGTCTGTGTCCTGATGCAAAAAGGCAGGTTGGCTTTCTGGGTTCTGGTGCATCTCTCGGATTTCACTGTTTTGTGAGTTGGTCTTTATTCCTCTGGCGCATCTCCCCGCATTCATTCCTGTCATAGGGCTTCCCAGCGGTACTTTTGAAGTACTTTCTCTTAGCACAGATTACCAGCCTGAAATACAAGTAGAAAGTGGCATAGCTCCTGCCCTGCCCTGGTGGCAAGGGATAACAGAGACTGTGTGCGCGGTTGTCCTATCACAAACCACGTTCTGTCGTCATCAGAGCCTCCTGGGGCCAAGGAATCCCGGTGGTGAGTCACCTTACCCGTCTGCTTCTGGGAAGGCTGTACCAGAATACAACTTCTTTGATTGATTAAGCTCTCCAGGGGAAAAGAATCCAGAATTTTGTCACTTTTCTCCAATGTCTTGCCTTCTGTTCACTCTGCCAACACTCCCTTGTTTTGACCTTAAATCTCCACGCTTCATGAGAAGCCCCTTCCTCCACATTCACTCCCCAGGGGAGATGGAAAACATCGGACTACAGATATAATACTGTATGATAAGCACTTAAGCGCTTATGTAAATATTATGGTCCCAGCTAAAGCCCGATCAGATCCAGTTAAACAGTCCCTCTCCTCCCTCGTCTCTTCCTGCATCTTGTGTATCTCTCACTGTAAAACTTCGGGAATACTCTAAAGGAGAAAATGCAGTTTTACTATAGCATTTATTATTTCCATTACATCTAATACCTGGGTTAAGGTAAGTATTGCCTAAGTGGCTTCCTAATTTAATGAAAGAAATCACAGATTGTTGGAGCAAAAGCCTCATTTTATAGGGAAAGAAATAGAAGGCCATTGTGACGGGGCCTGTCGAGTTCCCTGAGAGCAAGAGATGTACCTTGCTCACACCTGCCTCTCTCTCCATCGGCAGGTGCAGAGCTGACACGCAGCCTGTGCTCCAGTAGTGGTTGTCTGCTCCTCACCTGTCACTTGTCATAACCTCTTGTTTTATTTTTGTCTTTGCACTTATCACTGCCTACTCTGTTTTGTTTGTTTGTTGACTGACTTTCCATACTGGCACATAAACTGCAGGAGACCAGGGGCCTCAGAGGCTTATTGCAGGATCTCCCAAGCCTCAGATAATGTCTGATACAGATTAGACTAAAAAATGTTTACTGTTTGGATGACGGGAATAGGAAAAGAAAAGGGGGACTAAAATTAAAACATCATTGCACATAGTAGGTTTACAGGTTTGTGTTTGCTATGGGATTTTCCGATAGAAACACCCATTTTGTATCACCGTGGACATTAGCCTCATTACCTTATATTACACTGTATCAGCAGTTCGGAGCATGAGCCCTGGGAACAGGTTACTTGGATTCAATTCCACTTCCACTGCTGACTAGCTGTGCAACTTTAGTCAAGCTGCTTAACTTCTCTGTGCTTCTCTGTCTTTATCTGAAAGTGTGGATAATGTTGTGAAGGAGGATTACATGAGATTGTACATGTAAAATAGAACAGTGGCTGGAGACCTATAGATTCTCAAGAAATGTGGACACGCTGTGATGCTTATTAGTCTCATCATCATCATCATCCGTTATGCTTTTTCAAACCCTGTATGTACCTACCTCACGCTAGGTGACCCTGTCAACAAGCCCAAGAGTTAGGACAGACAGACGTAACTGTCACCTTTTGGCTGAGTATTTAAAAGGTACAAAGATCTACGACCTCCTCAGAATGTCCTTACTGATGTCAGTGTCCACTGAGAACCCAGTCCCCTGCGGCACAGTTCAATTCCCTGTTTACGCCTCCGCCTTGCTGTCCTCAGCCTCTCGGTGAGTCACTGTCCTGTCATTCATTCTTTCCTTTCTATAATCTCATTCTTCTGGCTGTATGTGAGATTGTGGCGCGTAAACAAAATAAAATTGTTTTGCCACGCCCTGATGAACAGCACATAGCAAAGAGACTTTAATCGTTTTTTTTTTTTTGAAGTTGTTAGTTTTAAAGATAAATTTCATAGATTTGGAGCAATCGTTCCAGATTGCCTGGCTGGTACATTCCTCATTTTGTGCCACCGCCTCGTGTTAGCACACGTGACTCTAGCTAGTTACCGGCAGCAAAATAATTTCCACCAGAGACGTGTGGTCCCTGGCAGCTGCCGCATTGATTTGTAGTGACCATGTCAGCCCATCCGCCTGCGGGTTGCCCTCCAGGTCCCAGCTCTGTTGGTGCCACAGTCACACTGTTTGCGTGCATGATACTGCTAATGTGGGGAAAAACCATTTGTTCTCCTTAGTAGGTAAGATTTTCTCTTCCATTCTCTTTCACATTATTGATTTTGCCTAATAATGCCCCACTTGTTCATAGAAAGTATGAAAATAAACTATAGTGATCTGAGACTCATAACTCTTTGGGCAGGGTATGCTCAGAATTAATGAGGTTTTATTACTCTGACATTTCTCAGAACTATATTTTTCTCAGCAGGTCAAAATCCCAACCGGTCAATGATTTCAAATCAGGCAAAATGAGAGTTTGTGTCTAAGAAAAATAACCCCAAATGTCTATAGGAACTAGCACAGGAATGCTTAATCTCATGAGCTAGGTTAGAAGTAAAGACCATTGGCTTCCATATAGAATCATAGAATTTTAGAGTCCAGAGGAGCTTTAGATAAAAGTTTTAAAATCAGAGGAAAGCATTTGCTCTCTAGATATATTGAGGCCAGGTAGGAATGCAGCATACTTTGAAAACTACAGAAGAGAAAATTTTTCATTATGTTAGTTGCGATGGTAGTAGGGACTTATAATTGGAAGTTATTTTTCTCCCAGTTCCCAAATTTTCTACAATATAGCTGTAATAATTTTATGAAGAATACAGTGTAAACATTAAGATGAACCATCAACACTTTAAATAGTAAACATGTCAAACCAACTAAGGTGGAAAACAATCTATAATTTGACTGACAGCTGATTTTTATTTACTCCTCAATCTTGGTGCCTGTTCGCCTAAATTAGATCTTAATTTGAACAAACTAAACAAAGTTTAGTTAAACATAGTTCTCCTGCACTCCTGGAATGTTCATTCACTCATTCAACAAACTGGTACCAAAGGCTCACTCTTTGGCAGGTGGTCGTGTAGGTGTTGAACTACAGTGATAACCAAACAAGCAAAATCTCAAGCAAATGCTTATTGAAAGCAACAAATGCAAGCATGAGGTTATTTCTGCATGTTCATGTGACTTGGTTTATTCACCTGCACTGGCAAAATCCAGAACACTAGGAACACTGGTCCCCCTTATTTATTATTCAGTTTTACAGCTCATGAAACGTTATTGCTAGTTATTTAAGTAGGTAGTATTATATCATGTATATACAAGGGCTGTCTGGAAAGTTTCCAGCAAATAGAGACATTTATTATGTTAACAATGGCTGGGTACTTTGCGGCCAGCCCTCATATTTATGTATATGGATGCCAAATGCTCTATTTTCAGATAATGTCTTTAAGTGTTATGAGGGAAAATATACCAAAGACAATATAGTCATCCCTGGTATCCGTGGTGGGTTGGTTCTAGGACTGCCCCTCCCCAACACACACACACACTAAAATCTGCACATACTCACGTCCTGTAATCGGCCCCACCAAACTTGTGTATAGAAAAAGTCAGCCTTCCATATGTGGGTTTTGCATCCAGGGAATACTATATTTTGGATCTGTGGTTGGGAAAAAAATACACATGTAAGTGGACTCACCCAGTTCAAAGCTTTGTTGTTCAAGGGCCAACTGTATACTGTTTGACCATTAGTAAAATAGTGATGATATTTCTCAGACTTAGCAGGGATCCTAAGAAAGTCACCTGGCCTAGCTACTGTTATCATTCCAATGTAGAGATGATGCAACTAAAGCCCAAAGAGGTGATTGACTTCACCTAAGTCCTAGCCAGCAAGCGAACTCCTAAAAATCTCTGCTAAGACCATGTGTCCTTCATTGGGAATTTATAGGAACACAGAAAAGCTGTACACATTAGTAGTTGGAGGATCTTAATAAATATTACTGTTAGTGGTTATTGTATAATTATTTCTACAAATAACCACACTGCTGTGTTTATGGAATGCTAGGGATAACAGTGGTCATTGTGCTGTTATTTTCACCACTGGATTTCCCCCTGAAACCTCAATTCTCATGTCACTTGCTTCATATAGTATGGATTTATTTAATTTACACGAATGCGTCTCTTGTGGGGGCCTGGGGAGAGAGACCACCTCTCCACCGTCAGAAGAAATGGCAGTATCCCTGCATGTTAGACAATTCTGCACTAAATGTGTCAGCCTGCAGTGATATAGTGGAGGCTACTCAACCCGCAGCAGCCCCACCTAGGCCTGGGGAAAGAGATAATCCCACGGGGAGAAGAAAAGATCGGGAGGATGTGTATCTTGCAAGAAGAGAATAAAACTGACGGTGTCTCTGAGAGCAGCTTCGCATTTCATTGTGTGCTGGGAATTAGAGATAACATTTCATAGCAAACAATAAAGTGCATTGAAGTGTGTTTTTCTTTTCCTTAATTAGGTTAGAGCAACATTTTGGAGATGGTTATTTTTAATTATAAACACAAACGGAAGCTTTCTGCAACGGACAACTCTTTTACACAGATGTTGCAGTTTTCCTTCTCCGGCACTGGGGAGGAAAAAGCCTGGTATTTAAATGAAAAGGTCATCATCTTTTAAAAATAAAAACTCTTCTGTATTAGAGGAGATGGATGTAGGCTTGAGCTTTCTTAAATCCCACGGTTTATCTGGTATTGCAGGTGCATAGACTTTTAAAATCTTGAAGTTTATAGGAAATGCTTTTCACAACCTTTACCAGGCACTGTTGCTAGTCACATTTTTAGCTGCTTCTGATGTCTCACCTAGAAATGGCATCTTCAGAAAGCTGTGATTTGGAGTAACTGTGTGAAAATGAAAGGAGTGTTTGCTTTCGGCATCAGCATGTAATCATTGGTGTAGCACCTGAGCACTTAATACAATGGATTTACCTGGACTTGTTTTTTAAACAAAATCCACCTTTAAAAATGTAAAGGTGTCAAATTGAGACAGATGGAAAGTGGTTTAAACAATAAAGAGAAATTATGATGAAAATTATCTTAAGCATCACTGTTTTCTCAGAAAACCACTGTCCCAAGCCAAAAGAATTAATGAAATTATTATTATGACTATGATAATGAGTAAGCATTCCCCAGTAAATTTATTCATTCATCACATATTTGTGAGTACCTTTTATGTTGCAGGCACCATTCCGGGCACCAGGAGTGCTAAAAAGGACAAGCCAGGCACTCCTGGCTAATAGAACTTACAGTCCTGGTGGTAGGCTTAGGCAGCTTGGCAATTACGATGGAGAAAGTATAGGCTTTTCAGATGGCACGTGGAAGCATCACCCACCCAGGCTAGGGACTTAGGGATGGCATAATGGCAGGAGCGGTGTCTTACAGGAAATCTGCAGGATATGTAAGAATTATCCTAGAGAAGATGGCATGGTTTGGGGGAATGTTGCAAGCAGGAGACTAGCCCAGGTGGAAGCACCAAGTCGGGAATAAACTGAAGGGAAAGAGTGAGTGTCCAGCGTGTTTGTAAGGGAAAGGGGAGTCGGGGCAGATGGTGCAGGCTGGAAAACTGTATTCATTGTTCATTCTGTAGCTCAAGAACAGTGAAGAGCTGTTGGAAGGGTTTTCTGCGCAGTCAAATTTGTAGCCTCATCACTCTGCCTGTAGGGGAGTCCTGGACAGGAGTGAAGGAGATGAGTTAGCCGGCTGTTGCTGGATTCAGATGATGTGACGGTGGGTAGTGGGAACAAGGGGAGTAGGCATAGGGGAAAGAGAGAGAGGACAGACTGGAGAGTTACAGGAGGACAGGGCAAGAGGGCCCTGTGACAGCTTAGATTTGGGGGGAGTGAAGGAAAGGGAGTGGGCAGGGATGATACTTAGGATTCGGGCTTAAACGACTGGGTAGGCCAGGACGGGGCCACTCAGGGAGCTGCGAACCCCAGAGAAGTGAGTTTATGACACAAAATATTGTGATGATTTGGCCAGGTAGCACTGCTCAGGGTAGACCTAAGAGACATCTAAATGTCTAAGTGGGACACTAACTATGTAGGTGTAAAGCTCTAGAGGCAGATCTGGGCTGGAGATAGTTTGGAGTCGTCAGTGAATACACAACACGCATGTTGTGAAGTGTTGTAGGTGGACGGTATTTCTCTGGGAGAACGGGGAGTATGAAAATAAGTGGCCCTGACAGAAAACCCCGTGGAACCCCGACATTTACTATTCAGGGAGTAAAAAAATGATCCGGGAGTAAGAAAAACCCTCAAAGACTAAGCAGTGGCCAAAGGATTATTAATAATAGGAAGTAAACCAGAAATACCTTTCCATTGCATTATGGAAGCCAAGACAAGAGGCTACAGCTTAGTGAGGGCGAAACTGGTCCACAGTGTCAGATGTAGACACGTCCAGTAAGATAAGGAATGAGAAAAAGACAAGTAACAAGAAGAAGTGTCCTTTTGATTATCTTTGCGCTATTTAATTATAGGTTCTTCAGTTACCTGTGAAGCCAATATGCAGTCAGCAGGGTGTAAGTTAAGATGATCTGCTTGCAAATAATAAAAACCTTAACTCAAAGAGGCTGAAAAAATAAGCAAATTTAGAAAATTTGCAAGGCCAACAATCTTTGTGTGTTCACCGTCTAAAGTATCCCAAATGCCTTCAACAATGCTTAGAGAGTCCGTTGGTGCTCATTTAATACTTGCTATATGAATGCATAAATGAACGAATGCATCTCACATGATAAAGTCCAGTGGAAGGGCAGCTTCAGGGTTGGTTAATGCGTTAGCTGTCTAACATGGCTGAGGGGTGCCATCCTCAGGTCACAACTCATCATATAATAAGATGGCTACAGTAATTCCAGCATCGCGTGCACAGGCCACAGTGTCCAGAGGAATGAGAGAGGCCCGATACCTTCTTAGTATCTTTCTCTAAGAGCAAATAAACCTTGCCCCAAGTGTTCTTCAGAATCGCCCTCCTGTCTCATTGATGAGAATTTTTGGAGATAACCACTAGATACTTTCCCCCTAATCCTGACACATGTTTCCATAAACATTAAGTATTGCAAGGACAGTCAGCTCCCTGAGTGCTGCTGCCTGGTGTGAATTCATGCTGGAATACCACCATGAAACCACCCTTTTGAACTGCCTGTCTGGACGCCTCCTGCAAACTCAGAGCGGGGCAGGGCACCTTGAGCACAGTGGGCATCCCTGCCTCACCCACCTGCCCCAGCCCTCTGATGCCCTGTCTTCACTCCACCATCACTGACCTGCACAGACCTTTACCATGAGAGGGCCAGCCAAAGTTTGGGAAGCTAGCAGCTAGTGAAAGGAAAGCTGGCCATAGCTTAGAAAACCTTTTCGAAGCGGGGAGCAGTGGCTCACGCCTCTAATCCTAGCACTCTGGGAGGACGAGGCAGGCAGATTGCTTGAGGTCAGGAGTTCGAGACAAGCCTGAGCAAGAGCAAGACCCCATCTCTACTAAAAATAGAAAAATTAGCCAGGCGTGGTGGCGCATGCCTATAATCCCAGCTACTTGGGAGGCTGAGGCCGGAGAATCACTTGAGCCCAGGAGTTTGAGGTTGCTGTGGGCTAGGCTGCCACCACAGCACTGTAGCCCAAGTGACAAAATGAGACTCTGTCTCAAAAAAAAAAACACCTTTTGGAATTCATACTTTTGCCTAGGATTTAATGTAGAGTTAAACAAGTCAATGGGGCATTCAGCTTTAACCACCCTGCCCAGTAAATACCTGTAAAACAGCAATACCTGTGGGAGTCCCAAGCCTGGGCTTCTGGTCCTGGCTGTCTCATTTTCTATCAGTAGAAGGTACAGCACACCTTTTCATCTCTCTGGACTCTGCTTTCTGACTGAGTATAACCCCACGAGCCCAGACTGCTCCAGCCTGCAAGGCCACGCTTTCCTTTAACTGGCTATTCCGGGCCCAGCCTGTTGGATTGAAGGCGTTCTGTTAGCAACCAGGTGATCGTCCTCACGTCTCTGGGAATGCCCGGGGAATGATGAACTCTCCAACTCCATCCTGGCCCTTGCTGTCCTCTCATGGCGTTGTTGGAGGATAAAAGGACATGACCTAACTTGGGCTCTCAGGCCACTGCTGCCTAGAGTCAGTGCTCAATAGACGTGAGCTCTGGTCTCCACCAGCCGCCTGCCGCCAACAGCCACCTGCCCTGTGCTGCTCTTCCGCCCTCCCCCGATGCTCTCCCATGTCCTCTCTACCCTCCCTGAGTCCACCCAGGCAGAGCTGGGACTCCACCGTCAGACCCCAGGCCTGTCCGAAGGCCCTGGCCACCTCTGTGGCTCTGTGCTGCTGCTCTCAGGGCTCCCGCTGTCCACATGTGCTCTAGAGCTTGTCCCCTGTCCCAGCGCTCCAGCCTTCTCACCAGTACAGTTTCTCTAAAAGGAATACAGTCCGCTGAGCTGACTGTTCATTGTGATGGAAATCAGTTTAGCAGCATCACTTGAACCTCTTAATTCCAGAGATGGATTTACTTTTGCACGTGTGTTAGGCCCCTCTTTGTGATTTTTAGGTCTACCCTGAGCAGTGCTACCTGGTGGAACTTTTGGCAGGAATGGAAACATGCCATCATTCGTGCTGGCCGATACACTAGCCATGTACGGTTGTGGAGCACTTAAAATGTGGTTAGTCTGACTGCGGAACTGCATTGTGAATTTTATTTAGCTTTAGGGAATTTGAGTAACACCACATGTAGCTAGTGGGTGCCCTTTCGACGGCTCAGCTAGAGAAACAAAGCTGCTTAAATTCTGAAATGGTCAGCCCCCATCTCTTCCCTCCTCCAGCTCTAGCCATTAAGGATTTTTTTAAATCTTGCATTTCAGTCTGAGCCAGGCTACCCTATTAACAATGAAAGGCCTCTTGCACAATGCTATGTGATTCTGCGAGATTCGACTATCCTATTGCATTGAAGAGAAACTGTGACATTCTGTTCATTTTATATTCAATCCCTGCTCTAGTTGCATTTCTGATATCAAAATGCCCAGGGATAGCAAGATGGTAATTCTTCTTTCAGCTGCAAATCTTGAAGCTAGAGTCATTACCCAGAAATAGTGGTCAGAACCATCAGAGTTCATCAGGATAGATAATGTAAGAGCCAGTGCACTTGACATGAGGATTGCTGAGGAGACATAACCATGCCTAGGACAGATTAAAGAGACACATCTGGGAGACAGGCACAATTTGATGCAACGAAGTGTTCATGTCACCAATAGGCTCGAGGTCCGAGAAGCAGCCCAGGTTCCACATGAGCAGTGGTTTCTTGATCATGAGGTGTAGTCAAAGGGGTAAATACTAATAAATTCAGCAGGAAATAGCTACAGTGATGTGCAACTGAAACAAGCTATTCAAGGTCAATGTCTTTGCCACTTTTGTGATAGAAAGTCATTGCACTTCACATATTTAATGTTTTAGGCAAAAACAAAAAGGAAAAGCCTATTAAAATCAAAATGGGATATTAAATCCAGAACAACAGCAGGACTAAAAAAGCAAGGTGATTCTTTGAGCACAGAAACACGTACCATTCTATTCCGTGTATGAAATCATCCAATCAGAATGTTACAGAATCAATTAAATTCTGAGATTGAAATACATTTTGCACAGATCTTCAAGGTAGTCGGTTCAGAAGGATCTTGAGAATCACAAAGATGCCTGCATCAGAAAGTAAAGAACCTCATGGCTCTTGAAAAATTGTTCTTGCATATATGCCAAATACATGCATAACCCAGAGACTTCTGCTGCAGATAGAAATACAAGATAAACTGGAAGATTCTCTTGTGGGTTCTGAATATATATGTTCCTCGGTCCTATGGATCCTTCAGTGTCTGCCATAAATCCTGATGGTGCACAGACACATTTAAACACACTTACACATAAAACATGCACATACACACACACCCCGACAAAATGACTTTTTCTCACTGGAAAAGAAAAGCTCCTACAGTTGATTTTTTTTCTGTTTGTTTTAAATAAGGCTTTCAAGTCGTTTTAAATGCCCAAGAATCAAAGGATAATAACACTACTTAGAAAATAGGCAGTGTTTAATAAAAATGTATTGTTTTCTATGCTGTATGTATGTTTAAAATTCTACAAATTATAACTGTAGTATCATTGTAGTCATATCAACTCCCTAAAATGAGATAAATTGAAGAAAATGCCTCCAGTGGAAGTTGACAAATGCCAGGGAGCTATTTTCAACTTCTTAGGCTTAAAGCTTTTAATCCATCAATGAAATCCTTAGATAAATTATTTCTTAGTTAACTGTTGCTCTAGCATATCATTTTATTGACTATGGGAACCACTAGCAGCTTCAATTGCAGTGATTTAAAAGATTATTGAGATTAACAGAAATTTGTTCAAAGCTCTGTGAGGTACAAAACAACGGCTCTGCCCCCATAATGAGTGGATTTTTTTTTCTAGCGGAAAATGTATACTAATGTGAAAAAAAAAGGCTCACTAATATTAGGACCACCACAACCAGAGTGACACTTCTGTAGGTAGCACCTTCAACTCTGAGTTTGAGATGCACTTTTTGGTCAAAGGGCACGTCTGGGAAGCTAAAATGAGAACAGAACAAGCCGAACAGCAGCTCTTGTCTCAGAGGGAAAGAGCAATTAGCAAATGCTTGCATTAGGTTCCTCTTCCGTGTCTTCACAGAGATAATTATTCGCTTCAGCATAGAGTGGCTTGACTTTTTTTATTTTGCTTTAATTATAGACATTGGTGATCATCAGTAAATTAAAATGTGTTTGAATTTTCACAAGCGTGCATGTGTAAATTCTACACATTTGCATTACCAACAAAGATGTAGTGTAGCTAAGGCTTCCTAATGTTTTCAGTCTAAAATTGTCACATGACATTTCACTTATATAATAATGTGTTTTTTACAACAGAAGCATAAATGTAACCATGATTTCATGATGTTGTTCATTATTGTCTGCTACCAGGACTAACAGTTAACAGAATTTGAGTTTTAACTGACAACTACGTGTCTTATTTATAAAGGATTGCTGGATTCTTCTTGCCATCCTTAAGGAATTAAGATTTCAAAATAAATCACTTTAAATGAGATCTCACACAGTACATGGTGCTAGCTCAGCATCTATTCATTATATGGCTTCACACAAGTTACTTCTAGTGTTCGGTTTTCTCTATAAAATTAAGATAATTTAGGTACTAACTTCATAGGATGGATGGATGGATAGATAGATAAAATGAACACAGCCTAGCACATAGTAAGTTCTTGAAATATTATTATCTTGTTTCAGGGGTGGTTAGAATTACTATCATTATAAAATGTCCAAGATCGTACTTTGCACAGAAGACACTCCAAGAATGTTTCTTTTGTCTTTCATTTCTTCCTCCCTGTCTCTCTACTGTGTACAGAGGCTTTGTACGTAGAGCACAAATCTCTGGATCTACATGGAAATTTTACGTACTAGTTTTTTAAAAATAAGAATATGAAACTTTATTTCACGAACAATAAATCAGAAATCCATTAGTTTATTTCCTAATTCTTGCTATCATAGGCCCAAACAGTGAGTCAGACAGGAGAAGGAGAAGCTGCAATATAAAATGCTTTGCTGTGTTGGCTCATTGTCACTTCATGCTGATTTGCAAGTTCTTTGGGGGGCTTTTTTTTAAGTCTCTTCCAGCAGCCATGCAGAGAATATTTTGATCTGGAAGCAAGTAGGGCGTCATCTAACACAGTATTTTTGTTTTCAAGGGACAGAAACCGGGTCCCCAGGAGTTAGGTAGCTCGTCGCAAGCCTGTGATGGCAAGGACAGCAACCCGGCTCTCCCCATACTCTGGGCCGGGGCTCCTTTCTGCTGCAGCTGCTGCTTCTTTATACCTGAGAGTAAAGGAGAGGTGCTCACCAGCACAGCTCTGCTCTCTGAGATGCAGGCGTCCCAGGAGAGTGTGGTTATAGTTTATGACACCATCCTTTCTAGCACCTATCCGTGGCTCCTTCGATTTCTTTTTACCCGAGATGGAAAAGGCATTCTCTTCCCTTGAGTCTTCAGATTGTTACGGATTCGAAGGACCTGTGTTTAGCACTCTTCTTCTGTCTCCGAGTTTCTGAATCATGCAAGGAATAAGACAAATGGGAGAGCAAAGTAGGGTATCGCCTTTACCATGTTAAAAGCTGGCATGGAGGAAGTCATAGATGGACCTGATAATTCTTCTCTCCACAAGCCTCAACCTTCAACCAGCCCACCAAGCGGGGAAGTCGGAGTCATGAATCAATACTGATTGAGGGTGGAAAGGAGAGAGGATAGGTGGCTTCACCCAGTGGAGACACAGGGACCAGTGCTTACGTCCCAGCGGTGAGGCAGCAGTGGAGAGGGTGGGGACAAACATCAGGAGTGCTTCGGGGAAATTCCTCCTCACAGAGACCTGAGGAATGGGTCATTCCCTCTAACAAAAACCGTTATTTTTTTCATTTAATTTAACATGGCAGCATGCAATTTTTCTGTATCAGCTTTTATAAAGGTAAGCATCTTTACAGGAAAATGAAAGTTATTGGTCATTAAACTCTACTTATACTACGCCTAATTCACTTCAGAACTTGGCCAACCTGCACACATATTTCATTTCAAGTCATTGTAACCAGCGTGTGCACACTGTTCTGCATTCCTGCTTTTGTGCTTGACATTATTTCAAACACACCGTCATGCATCAGCATCACCCACACGGCCATTTCATGTGCATTTCTCTCGTTCCTAACAAGGTTATGCATTGTACAAGTGGCACTTGGGCCTTGATTTTTATTTACCTGAACAAATACTCTTCCTACTTGGAATAGTTTGTTCTTTTAGTAGTTATGTTTAGCACACATCTTTCCATTGTGTTGCTTTTTTCTTCTATTTGTTGTACAGCATTTCGTTTTGCAAATTAAAAATCAGAAAGTTTTATGAGTAAGTCGAAACTATCCATCTGGCTTCCCTCTTGCACAACCTGAATAAGTAAATTTATTTCCACTCTTCTATTTTTTCCTATTTTTATTTATTCTAGTTTTGAGGTTTTAATTTTAGTTTTTTCATCTATATGAAATTTCTCACCATATTGTTCAATATATAGATATAAAGCAATTTTTCATACTCATATTCAACTATTATTTATTAAATAAGAATTTTTTATCCCATTAGAAATACATTTTTAAACATATTTTCATATAAACAATAACTCGTCTCACAGAAAATCAGATTCAGTGGTGAGCTTAAATTTATTAGAGTATTTTTATTCTTCAGAATTAGAATTGACAGTTTCTTAAATCTTAAATTTCGAAGGGCCACGAACCCTGAGCCTTTTCAGAGCTAAATGTCCATTCTTCATACAATTTTTTTACAGTAGAAATTGCTGTTACATAGATATCCATGAGATCCTGAAAGTATTCCTGTCACCCAGTCTCCGTGGTGACATTCACCTATAAAGAAACAACTTTAGTTAACCTTGAGCTTTGAGAAAATTTAACTGAGCGGATGTTGATGTTGATCACCCCAAACCGGAGAATATCTCTAAAGCAAACAAAGAACAATAATGAAAGAACAAATGATTAAAAAAAGAAAAAAACAAGCAGAAAAACACTTGGAATACAGCCACAAAGGTAACATCCAATAGAGGTGGATGCAGTTAAACTAAACCAAGCAAAAAATTTTTTGAATGTGTCTTTTGAGCCAAGCCTCTGAATCAAAACTTTTACATAAATCATACTTTAAAACATCGGAAACAGTTCTGTGCGGGACTAGATCCTGCTCTCATAGATAGTCTCCGTCTATTCTGAGCACACGTCTTCTGTCTTCCTTCACCCCTTATCTTCCTTCTTCTACTTCTGAGGGCCTAACTTCTGACTCGCACAGCAGGTAGCTCACGGTAGCTCCACGCTGGGTCTGCCTTTGTGCAGCCCGCCCCGCGCTCCCCCCGCATGGCATGTCTGTTTTCTCCTTAGCGTTTGGCACCGCACCTGACTTTCCGGAGGAGAGGAAGGCTGGGGTGTGGTTAAGCTCCAGGGCTCTCAAGGCAGCCAACTGGGCCGTAGCTTCTACGTGTGTCATAACAAGCTAACGGCAAACCTCTACCTGCCTCATGAGGTCACCGTGAGGGTCGGCGGTGTCTGGTACATGATGCGTGTTGCTACTGCAGGCACTCAACAGCTGTTTGTCAACTGAGTGAATTCATTCACTCTCTCTGGGTTGGTGTTGACTCTCCTAGCATCTTTGTTTCTTATGCCTCACGAGAAGAGGAGGAGAAGGCTGGCACAATTTCCATGGCCAGTTTTACATCTCAGATCCATTGCTTTTCTGTGTCTCATTGTTTAAATGAATTCATGACGTTGACCTACGCATACTGCTCTCTGCTGCTTTTGTGACCTGATTCTACCTTGGCAGATAAGTCTGCCTCTGGCTCACTTCACCCTCCTGCCTACTCCAGCCCCATTGTCCTTTGTGACAAGTTCATATTCATGATCCACGGTTAGAAGCTGCAACCTCCTGCTTTCTTGTCCTCTCTGAGGCTTAAACCAACCATCTCTGTTGCATGTTGGCCACACAGCAAGTGCTTCCCACCCTAAACTTCATCATGACCAGGCACAGTTGTCGTTGCAGGCTCTCCTGCCTCCCCGACTCCTTACCCCTAACTCCTTCTCATGGTGTGGAACCCTGACCAGCAAAAGCAGCACCAACATCACCCAGGAACTTGTTAGACATGTGTATTCTCAGGTCTCACCCGTACTTACTGGGTCAGAGACGCAGGAGGAGCCCTCCAGGGGGCCATGATGCTCGCTAAAGTTTGAAAACCGTTGCTCCGACCCATCTCATCTCTTCTGCCTTTTCCCTTCCTCCTGATGGCATTTTACTAATTCCTGTAGCAAGCATCTTATGATTGAAGGTCATCGTGTGCCATTTTTGAAAGCCATTATCATAGAGCACTTTACAAGGTAAAACATCAAAATACTTTCCAACACTCAGTGAGCGCTATCTCATCCATGATAACGAGACGGTGAAGACCTAGACAGATGAAAGTGCAAGTAATCTATTTTAATTGGGAGGGTTAAGTTCTTCCTGCGAGAACATGGTTTTTTAAATAATGTGAATTTTAAAATGCTGATAAAGATGCTGATAAACAGTACTAGTAAATAGTAAAAAGACATGGAGAGCCTGACTAGTCTTCAGATTACTCACATTTAGAATTACCAAGCATTAGGAATTCCCGGCTAAGTCCTTAGCTTGATGATGGGTATATAAGGACCATTACAGTAATGTTTCTACTATGTGTGTGTGTGTGTGTGTGTGTGTGTATGTGTTTGAAAATGTCATTAAAAAGATTTTTAAATAGCACTTAAAAGTGGCAGTATCATTCTATCCCCATGTTATCTGACTTAAAATCAAATGGTTTTCACTTTTGTTACTACCCATCTTAGTCATAAATGATAATAATGAATGTATTGTACCTATTAGTTTTCTTTTATTTCTACTAGATATTGTATGTGTGTGTGTGTCTGTATAGATGGACAGATGGATGAATAGACAGATAAAATGGTTATCAATGTTAATGTTAAAGAAATTACCAAAAGCTAAGATATGTATGTGGTGTGTACATTGCTGCTAACTGTGTAAATTGGAAAACCCTTTTAGAACAACAATTTCACAACATCCATTGGACATTAGAATATTAATACATATACATTTCATTTATTGGAATTTATTCTGAAGAAAAAGAATTCCAATTGCAGAAGAAAACTGTATACAGGAAGATGGTCCTTGTTGTATTTTTTTTCATAATAGCATAAAACTATCCCTTTGTGACCAACCATAGTGAGATAGCTAAGTAAACATCTGTATATTCATCCAATATGATCATTGAGATGATGGTTATGCAAATTATAGTGCTTATAATAGTAGGGAAAAAAGCAAGACACAAAATTTGGTACGTAGTAGGATTACAACCATGGAAAAATATGTACCAAAAAAAGAAACTATTTCTATTGACTAGAGTGGTCCTATGATTAGTGTCTTATATCTTCTCCCATTTTTATTTTTTCAAAGGAAATGTATATTTAGCATTTAGGACAGTGAAATTCCCAAGCTTGCCTCCTCTCCAAAGTGATTTTGCCTTTGTGACTTAGCAAAGTTACCTTTAATCCATAGGGACTCAATTTTTTGAGAGTTAATATGTCGCAAGAGAAGTGAGCAATACTGCTTCTCTCTTACTAGCTAAGCTGGCTCCGTTCGTGAAACCAAGATTCATAGAGAGAGCTTTGGGTAATCCAACTGCAGTTGCATCTGGTTTTTTTTCCATTGTTGCTTCTATGGTATGTTTATTAATAACTGTTAAAGTGTATGCAGCCTTGTCCCAAAGAAGCAAAACTTGGCAACAGCGCTGAAACCCTCTTCCCCTCCAGTTGCCTCAACCAGGACTTCCACTACACCTGCAACATCAGAACCAAAGTGGTTTCCTAGAGATGTATTAAAGTGAATGGCAGCTGCATCATTATTCCTCCAACTGGGAACTTTAAGCAGAGCTACTTCCCATGGCGTCAGTTTGAACATGCTAAATAAAAGCATGTTAAGAGGACTGGGGAACATCTATTATGGGATGGCGACGCATTAACACTCAGCCTTTCCCATGCCGAAGACTCCCAGTTCAGCTGTGTAGTTTCCACAGCATTGGCTTAGAGTCTGCTCTGCTCTCGTTTCCTTATTAATGAGTAGTAAGCATATTGTTGATCCCAATTATAATGACTCGTACTACCATTTGGGGCATACAAAAAGGCTGAATTAGAAGAAGAAAAAAACCAACACAATCTTAAATGCCAGTGCTTGTCTGCTTCAGGTGGTTATTTTGGTATTCATTATATTTTTTCTATGTTTACAGGAGATTCAGGTCAAATACCATATGTCCTTGAATCATATGCTATTTAAAGCCTGAGGGTTTGTAGATTACTGTATTGAACATACATTCACTGGGCCAGTTCTAATTGGGGGGGGGGGATAGAGGAGTCCTGTGTATGTGTATATATAGATAAATACAGATATAGATATCAGTGCTATATAAAATCATAACAATGGGTGCCACATAGCAAAAGGAAAGGATTATTTACCCAAGATTCACCTTGGAGGCACCTCATTATTTCGTTTTTACAAGCAAGTCATCTTTCTTCCGGTTTTAAGTCAGGCAATTGCTCTGCTTGTTTCTGTGTTTCTGACGAGGCATAACTTAGTCTTTCATCTGAGTGTTTATTCATCTTACTGGAATGGCTTTCAGTCCTCTTTAAAAATTAATTTGACTTTAATGTCTAGTTATCTAAGACTCCCATGGGCTAGGATGAAATCACACTGGGGGAATTCTGATTTGACAAATGGCCATTGTGCAGGAGCCTTTGATCCGCCACTGTGGTGTTAACTAGCTAGCCCTTGTTTTGCTGAGCTTGAAGCAGGATCAAAGTCTGAGGCACACGGCATGATCCGTGGCCATGGCCGGCACCGGGAGAATCCTGGCACTTCCCAGCATCCTTGGGAGGTTAGAGCCCACTCCCACCCAACTTTAGCACCTACAGAAATTGGACAAGGAGGTAACCTGAAGAAGGGATGAGTCTTTTCCTAGGATCTTGCTGCTTGTTGAGTAACATGAAGCCCTTTGCTCCCTAAAGTAGGAATTCCCAATCCTGGTTTTCCAACCTCTAAGATCTGCTGAATTTTTCCAAATTTTTAAAAATGACAAGGAAAAAATAATTTTAATTCACTTCATTTTTTTTTAAAAAAAAACAAACCAATGCCTAGAAAATGTGATGGATGCTGATTAGAAAGACAGAGAAAACAGGCAAATTGCTGAAGATCACTGGAAATTGTTGCCCTGATGGTTAGACAGAGAGATCTCTAAAGATAAGATAGTATAGTGTCTTAAAAGCTAAACAACAGATGTTGGCTTTTGATACTGACCTTGATAAAGGTTGTTCAGAAGCATGCAGCAGGCAGCAAGTGTCACCCTTTCATGGAAGGTGGACATTGTCTAACTCCGCAATCTCCTTTTCTGACAGATGGGGAGCTTTCCATATCGAATGAAGACGACTCCTTGGAAAACGGGCAGTCCCTGAGCTCCAGCCAGCTGTCTCTGCCTGCCCTGTCCGAAATGGAGCCAGTCCCAATGCCCAGGGATCCCTGCTCGTACGAGGTGCTCCAAGCTTCAGACATCATGGACGGGCCAGGTAATGCCCTTGGCAGGGTTGCAGAGTGGGACTCAGAGTGTGGTGCTAGGACCTTTGGCCTGGCTGAACTTGGGACTGTATTTTGAGATATTCTAAGCATAAGGATCTGGAAATTTGGATAAAACTGACCTCATAGTAGTTTTTAGTACATACTGAGTGTTTTCAAAATGGAGAATATTTACACTTACTGTTCCACAGTTTTTAAAACATTCTTTATAACCTTAATCTCATTTAAGAAGATAGGGCTTATTTTTGTAATATTGCTCATTTAAAATGTCACTGTTTTGTTTTTTAACACTGATCCCTGTTAAGGTAAAGCTGAAGAATTCTGTGTTTCTACTGGCACCTACCTAATTTGTCTGTTCAGAATACCTGGGCATACTCTTTGATATACCAGTTAATGGTGGTATTATATCAATTTAGTAAATTGTATCAATTTATTGGATACAGTCAGTTAATTTCATTGTCAACTAAATTGTGTATGGTTTACTGGTTAAGTTATATCCTGCCAATAGATGATTTTTGGTGCCATCTGACCGTCACCTGCCTCTTTGGTTCAAAGTCGTCTGAGTGGCCAGTACTCATTCTCTCAGGTTTGCAGAGTGGTCCTAATTAGCCTAAAAATGGGTCCCTCCCAACAGCTGGTGAGGAGTGGTATTTGTTGTCAGGAGACCAGTCTAGGAGAAGGAACCTATTGGAATACGTGAAATATGGTCAAAAGGCCGTGGCCCTTTGCCACATCATGGGTAAAATCCACACCCATGGGAGGTCCCCGGGGAGGCCGGGTGTCACAGTCAACTCCCATGCTTCACTTTGGGAACTGGCGAGTCATTGCTCCATCAGTGGGTCCCAAACTGATAACAATAGTGTCCCTTGAGACGGGAGAATTTAGTGCTCACAAGGATTTTTTGCAGGGCTTTGATGCTGCACAGAACACTGTTACCCACATCACTCGGGAAGACAGAGGGCAGAGTGGGGAGGAGTCATTTATAGGCATTCTTGCGGTGGCAGTGATGGGAGGTGAGAGGGCATGCAACTGAGTCACACTCCCTGTCCCTCCCCGCTGCCTGGCCCAGGAAGAGTTTTCCAAAGAAAGCAGTGAATTTTTTAAATCCCATCTCCCTGTGACATTGGAATCAGATGGATTTGATTGTTTTAGTGAAATCTGTCATCCCAGAGTAGTCATAGTTTCACTCTGTCATCGGCCAAGCTACCGGCATGGGAGGAAGGTGTTTGCTACCTGCTGGGGACAGCTCTTAACAGGAGCCAGCCAGGCGCTTGCTCCCGGAGGAGAAAAGAGTCAAGCCCAAAACAGAGCAAAGAGAAATGGGTGAATTGAAACAAGAAAACTGTAATTCTGGCGAGCAAGATGAGAGAGGAACGGGAAAGAGTAAAAAGTGTTGACTTAAAGCATCCTGTGCCTTGTCACGGTGGCAGAGGCAGGATGGTGTCCCTGAAACTGTGGAGCACTGACGTGGAGGAGGCTGCTCAGCGCTGAGCACCCGGAACCCAGAGGAGCAGCCACCCAAAGCATGTGGGTGCAGCCTGTGTGGTGTCAGCTTTGCAGGCTGGCGTCAGTCCCTGGTGTCCCAGACCTGAGGGCAGGACAGAGCGGGACCCAACGAACAAAACCGAGACTCCCTGCGTGTTTGAACCCACGCCCTCCTCCCCACAGCAAAGGGCAAATGGGCCTGAGCCAGGGATTGGAGGGAGTTCTTCATCCTTGATCTCCTCTACATGCCATCCTGTCACTTGTTGCTGTGGCCCCATGAGTCACATTTTAGATCATCCATGTGATTTGTATCGCCGAGTCTGAAATGGTAAAGTTTCTGATGGTTTTGCGAAAACGCCCTCTTCTCTCTCCCTCTCGCTCTTTCCGTCTCTCCCTCTCTCTTCCTCTGACTCCCTCTGCATCCCTCCTGCTCTATCAGATTTCCGGTGTCCTCACTGTGACCCTCCACACGTGTGTGGTGATCCGAAGCGGTCGGCACTCTGCTTTGTTGCCTTCCCGTGTCCCTGTCCTGTGTCCCCCGCTGGCCCGCCTGCACTGCGTTTGTGTAATGTCTCCTGTGTATCATGTGGTTGTCCCCTCAGTGTCTGAAGAGAGTCCCTCTGCCAGTGAGTGTGGAGTCCTCCTGTCCCAAGATCCTTCAGCCAAACCAGTCCTGCTACTGCCCCCCAAAAAACCTGCTGCTTTCCCTGGAGACCATGAGGAGACCCCAGTGAAGCAGCTAGCCCTTCTCAAGCAACCCCCGGCCCTGCCTCCCAAACCCACTGCCAGGATTGCCAACCACTTAACAGGTGAGTGGAGCCGTCTTCCGGGGGCCTGCTGCCCCTCCTTCCCTTCAAGGGATCATTTCTTTCTCTCTCCTTCTTTCTATCTCAGGCCTAAATGCACCTCTCTGGGGAGGTCACTCTGTGGGATGCTTGGGTGTTTCTGTGTGTGTCTTGGTACCTACAGTCATGACCAGGGTTTGTGCTTTCGTGTCAAGAAGCATTTGCTGTACACCTACCAGCCATTGCCTGGAGCCTTCAGTTGTGTGTATCTGTAAATATGTGCATTGCATTTATGTGACTGATTCAGGATTATTTGCCCCTCTGGGCCAAGTCGATTCAGCATCACCATTTTTGCAGAGATAAACGAATAGTACCTTTTTCCTTTCATGAGGAGTTTGTCAAGGCTTTAAGTTTTTTTGTCTTTAAGTTATTGATCTGAAGCCCAGTGTCTTTCTTCTTTTAAAATTGCATTTCCGTACCGTCTGTTCTCTTAAAAAAGAAAAAAAAAAGTAAAGATAATCTGCCAAGCACATGGGAAATGCTTTTAGAGGAAGAATACGCTTAGCAATGTTGTCCTAAAATGGTTTTTATATTTTCATTTTGAAGTGTCACTTAATGAATGTATCCACAGTTGTTAAATTGAGCATTCAGTGAAATTGTACTTCACTGCACGTTGGCACATGAATTAGATACCATTCTGTGATTTGAGGTTGTGGTATAATCAGAGATTAAAAGATTTCAGGAGGTTATTTCTCCAATTTTGATTATAATCCTTACCTGATACTGTCTTTTTACAATATATTCTGTATTTTTATAAGTAGTATCTAATTGATCTCTGTAGCATTTTGTAACATTAATGGCGCTGGGGGTCAGGAAGAATATTCACCGATCTTAGAGTAGAAACACTGAGGTTTAAAAAACGTAAGTGACTTTTCCAGGGCTGACAGGAATTCTGGAATAGGGGCCCAGTGTGACCCTGTGCTTCTCAACTCCGGCTTCAGTGAATGTCATTGCCATTAATGCAGGTGTCTCTAACACGGAGTCCAGCTTAGGCATGGGCTTGTGTCAAACTACCCTGCTAATGTGTCCACCCAAGTCAGTTGTGTGTGGTTTCAAAGAGAAAGAGCAATGTTTCTGTCTAAAAGGACCATTCAACACATTAATAACATGTTAGTTCAGTTCCCCAAAATTCAAATTCACAGGAGAAAATGCCCTGGGAGCCTCCTTCTAAGAGATAACGACTGTCCGTTTATCTAATAAAATTCAAACATGGCTGTACCTATTGTTTTATCACCTGCTTTTTGCACTTGGTGATATGTTGTGAACTAATTCTCGTGTTAGTAAACATTCCATGAAATGATTTTATTAGCTGCTTAATGTGGATGAGGGTTTACTCAATTGACTCCTTAAGATTTTTGCATCATCTCTATTGCAAAAACACAGCAGTGGATATGCACAACATTCTGCATATATCTGTGCAAGCCTCTCTGAGCTTTCCCTGATTTATTTCTAGAGCTAGAATTGCTGAGTCAAACACTGTGTATCTTTTAAGGCTTTGATGTCAAATTTCCCTTAAGAAGGATAAAATATTGTGCAAAATAACCCCCTTCATATAATACATAATTATTTAACACACCTACTGTAGGCAGAATATTGTGCAAAGTATCAAAGCGAATTCGAGTATATGACAATTTAAGGAATACATATGCATATATAAACAGAGTGCTAAAGGGACTTCTGTAAAGAGTATTACTTGTAGTTCAGTGTGGTCTCGTAAAGGGGTTTACAGGAGGAGGCTGAATCTTGAGCTGACTTGTCAAGTGTGAAGGGCGTTCCAGGAAAGAGGACCCTGGACAAAGGCTCAGAGGTGGCAATGTTTTGGGTCTTTGAAGAGTTGACACTGCTAGACTGGAGACTTCATTCTGAGGTGTAGTGAGAAACAGAGTTCACTAGGTAAAGGCATGCAAAGATTTAGATTTTATTCCCTAGGCACTGGGAAAGCCTTTGCAGGTGTTTGAGCAGGGGAGGGATGTGATACAAACTAGCCTTGAAAATGTATCTTCCTGGGCCACCGTGTACACTGAGGAGGAGGAGGACAAGGTTGGAGGCCTCTCAGAGATGCTACCTCCGAGGCTACAGCTCTAGGCCATGTACTCCAGAATCATTAGTTGAATAATTAGAACCATCTGAGCCAGGGAGACTGTTTAAGAGACTACTAGAGTCACTGAAATATGAGCTAACAAGCATCTGACGGATAGCATTGAGGAGAGACCAGACCAGTAGGTGAGACATTGTTAGAGAAGAGTTGACAGAATTTCTTAACTAATACCACCTTCTGATTTATAAAGTTATCTATCTAATTAATGGATGCAACTTAAGCTTTATCTGTGAGCCCAGGAGCTTAGGTGGCCTGGTATCCACAGGACTCTTTACATGTGAAAGACCGAAAGTATCTACATTGGCCTAATCTCTCTGGCTTCCCTGGTCTTTCCCAGGAGAGCAGACTGTATTATCTGTACTCCTTACCTCCGCATAGCTTGGGTCAAATGAATAAAAATACACAAAAGTTGATATCTTTACCATAGCTGTACCTGGTAACCTCTAAAATATGGTAAAGACAGGACAAGTAGAGAAGTCTGTGGACCATGAGTCTAATGCTCCCCTTTTGGGTTTAAATTCAATTAGACTTGCTTAATTTTTATAAGTGAGCAATCAGTCATAATGAATCTGCATCGCCGTGAAGCGGCTACATTAACCCTGTTCTGTTACTAATTACTCCAGAGACATCTGGGCCACGTCAGAAGGAATTAATAAACTAAGAATTCCAGAACTCTAAATTGAGACCTATGTGTTTTAGTGTGTTCTCAGTGTCTGTTGTTTTGTTGACATGTTTGAAAGGAAACACAGGACAATTGAAAGACATCAAGCGTGATTAATGGAGAGTGACAGCGGTTAATGGTCTGGTAGAATACTAGAGGAAATATGAGCCTGAACCAGAGCCATCTCCAAGTTCACAATCAGGGAAAGACATGCAGAAATATCTCTACTTTGGCATTGGCTTCCACTCTATCAGGAAAACCATAATTAACTTGGAAGCTGTTTGTCTTACAATTTTTCTCTGTTCGTCAGCCAGTCAGAGATAAGCTCTCTCACTCCCCCAACTGTCTCCTTTTTCTGTCGTCATCCTCTTCCATCTCATCTCCTCCAACATCAGCCTGTGCAGTGGCACGTAATGCAAGGTCAGGAGCTGTTGAACATCGGATTCCTTCCTTTCTGGAAGTACAGTGTCAGAGCTGGCTGTATAATGAATGTGATCTGAGGTGAACCAAGTCTCAGAATGGATCCTTCTTAGAATGATGAATGACCCTAGACAAGAAGGGTGTTGGAGGCAAAAGCCACTGTCTCCTGCATTTCTAAGTCTTCATCAATCACCTCTCCGGGCATCCTGGCTCCACAAGTCAAATGTTAAACTCTGCATGAATAATCCATGCCTTCTGCATGCAGGTACCCCATGTGTGCCAGTTGAATGAGGGGTAACCATCTGACATGGTTGCTGGACTTCACAGTGGGTGATAGTAATGGCAGCTAGAATTTTTGAGAACTTTACCATGTCGTATTTAGTACTATGAGGTAGATGCCATTATCATTATTACCTCTTTTTCACAGAAGAGGAACATGAAATTTGTAGAAGTTAAAGGACTCGATTATGGTCACATAGCTAGTAAATGGCAGTGATAAGCATGAACCCATTTTTGTTTGAGTCCAGAGTCCTTACTTATAACCAAAACTTTTTACCATCTCCATCAAGATGCCCATTCCCCAATTTTTTAAAAAAAAGTCATCAGCTTTCTTTGTTTTTCAGTTTTGTATGTTTTAATCAACTTGAGCAGTTAGAAAATCTGCTTCATTATTTTTGTAACTTGTATTACTCATTTTGGGCTACCGTAACAAAATAACATTAACTGGGTGGCTTATTAAACAGAAATTTATTTTCTCACAGTTCTGGAGGCTGGAAAGTCCAAGACCAAGGTCTGGGAGGGTTCTGTTTCTGGTGAGGGTTCTCTTCCTGGCTTATAGACAGCTGCCTTCCTGCTATGTTCTCACATAACAGGGAGAAAGAAAGAGATCTCTGAAGTCTCCTGTTATAACAACACTAATCCTATCAGATTAGGGTCCCATCCCCAGGATCCCATTTAACCTTAATTACTTTCTTACTCCAAATATAGTCAAATGGCGGGTTGGGGCTTTAGCATATGCATTTGGGGTGTGTGGGGGAGACACAATTCAGTCCACAGCCTAACTCAGGGACAACAATTATCTAGTCTTTCAAAACTAAATGATGTACTGAAGGCACCTGATTATAAAGAGGAGGACCTGAGTTCAGTTAGGTTGGGTTTCAAAACAGACCAGAACGGGACAGTCTATGTAAGAGTCAGGAGCAAGGGTGCATCACATGGCAAGCAGCTGACCACAATTGGAGACTGACAGTTAAGCAAAGAAAGGGAACTGTTACTGATCCTTAAAAACAAGTTCTTCTGATAATACGCACCTGCCTAGGATTTATTTGCACTGCCTTTAGAACCTGAAATACAAGGAAACTTACCATATTCTCAGAACTCAGTTGACTGCTGGTTTCAACATTACCAAGGTGTTTGCAAGTACAGTTTTACCCGACAAATGGCATCTGTGCCCTGTGGTGTTTTTCAGTCCCAGCACCTGTGAGTGTCTAATGTGTATCCTCTATCCAGTGCTTGTCAAGCAAGACCAATATTCCTATGTATAGCTGTCTCTAGTGTCATGGGCACGGTCCCTGTTCTGCAGTCACATGCTGATATGGAATTTCGTTACGTTGCTCTGTTGCTGATTCTCGCTCCCCTGTTGCACCCCAGGGTCCCCTCCTCCCTCCTCTGTGTCCTCCTCTCCAACCCTACAAACTCATTTGGCTACTTCTGCCTCTGTCCCCGCCTGCCCTCCTAGCATTCCCGACAGTGCAAGAAAACCAAGGATTAGACTGCTGTGGACTTGGACTTCATGTGTGTCTTTAAATGGAAAAAATGGGTTGTAACATGGAAGCCTCCTAATGAGGTTTAAGGTTTACACTCTCTTGGTGACTGATACTTGGAAGGTGTTGTGTATTCATTATGTGATGGTCAGTCAAGTGAGGTCACAAGGTTTATTATACTGGTAGGCCCTAGAGTAGGGGGCTAGGCTCACCACACAGGGCACATAGGAAAACCTCAAGGGGAGGGGAGGAGCAGAAAGCAGGAGTGAGGGGAAAGCCAACGTCAGAGATGTTATTGGGTTTTTTGTGGAAATGCAGGGCAGGGCAAACAGTTTAGACTTGGCTTGTTAGCCAAGTTAGCCAGTCAGTTAGACTGACTGGCTTGTTTGAATAATTTCAGCAGGCTCTAAGCTATAGAGATTGTCTCAAGGTGCCTGGTACCTGGCCCTGGGATGATTAAGGCAGACGAATAATGGATTCTGGGGTGTAGAGGCCTGGCAGAAGAGGAATGGATTGTCTCATTTGCATCTCAAAGGCTTGCTCCTGGCTGAGCCCTTACTCTCTCTATAAATTGGCCAACCAACCCCCCCACCCAACCAGGGACAGTCTCTTCCCAGCCCCAGAACGGTTTTCAAGATGTCAAAACTTACAATGTACAGAAAGTAAAAAAATATAAACAAGGGAATTACCTGAATTTACTTTTTATGCCCATTTTTATACCCATTTCTCCATGTTTTTCCAGTCTTGGTTTTCTTTTCTCAAAATGCAGAAGTTCTTTTCATAGTGCATAGGAGAATTATCTTATTTAAAACATTTTAAAACATTTCTTAAAGGGTGCTTTCTGCTCTGACGTCTATGACCAGGGCAAAGATCATAGCAAAACACCTATCATTTTTTGTAGCACTGTTAGGCTGCAGATTTAATTCACTGGGCACTTAGGTTTTCAGTTCCCACTCTGTGCAGTGTGCTCTGCCAGCCCTCACATACTGTACAAAAATGGTTAAGGCTGTCAGCCATAGGAACTACAGGCTGCGATGAGCTACAGAAAATGTTTAATAGGAAGAGGTATAAACATGGCTCTGAAGAAATTCAAATAGTAAAAGAGCAAATCCTTTTGAAGGAATCAAAGAAAACATCATTAAGGAGCATGTATTTAAAACAAGCCTTAAAGATGAGTAAGATTTTGACAGGTAGGATCGGAAGAGCAGCTTGTTCTTAAACAAGAAGCAGAGTACAGAAAGGCACACGAGTACGAGGCTTATTATGTTCAAGAAACAGCAAACAGTACTACTTGACAGGAACGTAGGATTCTTGTAGTGTAGCAGTGAAAGATGGGGCTGAAAAGCGGTTTGCAGTGAAACTGTGGAGAGCCTCAAATGCCGCCATGAGGAACTTAGCTTGGAAGGAAGAAGTAGGCGGCTGTTGTGGACCGTTGGCAGCGATTGCGTGATGTCAGCCAAGCACGTCTCCTTGGTGTTCTTGGGGGTAAAATGGACGATGATGCCGTTGGCCGGATTCATAACTGGATGTATAAATGTAACTGGGGGATGCCAAACGTCAAGATGAAATTGCAAAGGGCACTGAGCAGCTGCCCTTGGTTCTTCCTGCACAACATTTGCAAAACGTCTCAGGGATGAGTTTCATGAAGGCGGGGATTTAGGCTGCCCTGTACCCTGCTGCGTGCTTAGCCCAGCAGGAGGCCTTGTGAGGGAGAGAAGCCCCTGTCACTACAGGCATTTAGGAGGAGTTGGATGATCGTTTGCCTTGAGTTCATAGCAGGATACTTGCTGCTTCAGCGAAGGTGAGCAAAACGTTCTCCACTTCTGAGTTCTGCCATAAATGAAGTCTGATTCTCCTGTATTCTATAGTGTTTGAAGGAATCATGATAACCTAGGTGGAAAAGCAACCCCTGAAAAGTGTAGCAGTTGGAACATGACAATCACCGTGTTAGCCAAGGTCATGGTCCAGCCCTAGGTCTCAGGGAGTGCACTAGGAATTTCAAGGGGAAGTGGGCATGCTCTTATGGACACCAACTACACATGGTTAGAGCAGCCACCACCATCACTATAAATACAAGAAGTGTAAGTGTGACTTCCAACAATGAATAGATATCATGTATCTGGGAGATGCAAGATTAGAGATGAGCTGTAGCCATCCTTATTTTCCTTTAAAATATTTATGGATCTAGCTTGAACTTATTTACACTTTCACCATGAATATTCATACTAGCTCCATATATAGTTTTTGTAGTATTTCCTTTCGTATGATCTAAATTTACTTCCATCACACTTCACAGATATCCCCTGGCTCGGGTGTTCTGAGAGCAGATGAATGTGTTTATTCTCAACCTCATCACATTGTGATTTTGATTCAATTCCTTCTCAGCTGTGTCCGGGATAGTCACAAACAGCAGTCCTCCACGCCTGCCCAGCGTGGGCTCCGGGGGTCAGTGCTATTTTCGCCTGTCCTCTGGAATCTCACCTTCCTTTATGCTTGTCCTGCAGAAGGCTCATATTCAACACCTTGGTTATCAACTAAAGGGCAACTCTTCCCTCCCTGTCTCCCTGGGAGCAGTAACGCTAGTCCACCACTGCAAAAATAAACAATATAATCCATTTTTACAGGCGATTTATAATTTCTAACAAAATAGTCACTGATCTTCTCAACAGGTGTTTGTTCCCATGATTATAGGGACATCTACTGTTTTGGCTCTTTGGGAGCAGTTCCCTGGCAATGCATAATGTGTCGTTTCACTTAAAAAAAAAAAAAAAGTCTAACTGAATTACATGCCCTGCAAGAGTGACATGCCAAGTGACTCAGTTAGCTGGAGAATGACCCCATCCCCTGCCCAGCACCTCTGTCTCAGTGAGGTATGTTCCTCCCAAGTCACTGTCATCTTCCCAGGTGGTCTTCGGAGGGGTACATTTAATAATGCCTTATATATTTCAAAATTGCTGAAAGAGTAGATTTTAAATATTTTCACCACCAAAAAATGATAAGTATATGAGGTTATGGGTCTGTTAATTATCTTGATTTAATCATTCTACATTGTAAACATATAGCAAAATGTCACATGGTACCCATAAATATATATAATTGCTATCTGTCCATTAAAAATAAGATTTAAAAATGTTTTTCAAATGTTTCTTTGTGGACCATGTCTCTGAAACAGCTGCCGGTGCTGGTGATGTGTATACTATTGCCCTCAATTTTAGGATTCCTGAAGGTCTCAGGACATATTCCTCACTGTTAGCTATAGTTTTCATTTGCTGGCCTGGCTAGGGAGGGATAGCTAGGTTTGGGCATTTAACACAAATACCTTTTTTTGTTAACTACTGTTTCCATCCACCATCCCTCTCACCACAAGGGGTCAGTCAGCACATTTTGCCTTTGACCAAGGCAAAATGCCAGGCTACCTTGTCATCCCTAGGGTGGTCTGGTGTTCTGAAGGAATTGATGGAGCTCCCATGAGCTCCTTCTTGCAGCCTAGGGGAATCTGATTTATTAACAGTAGGTTAGTGACACTGGACTCTCATTTAAGTTCCATATACATTTCTAATAGGTCCTTTATGTGTTCAGGCAAAATATCTACGTCTATGGAAGGAGATCAGATACTGTAACCCACTGAAACCAGGTGGCAATGACTGAGAAATTCTTACAACACCTTTGTTCATTAGACACTAAGTGCTACTCTCACTGACAAGTACTGCTAATACAGCAGCAGTCATGAATGGGCTTCTGCAGCAGCTGCTAATTTAAAAGTTTCATCTATGGTGGTGAGCAAAGAGGCCAGAGTTAGCCCACACTTAACTCTGTGTGTAGGCTGCAGCCCTACCGTGCAGGAACTGACTTCAGAAGTAATCTCGGCTTTTCATTTGCTTGTCTGAAGTCATAAGCCAGAGCTGTGTCTTGTTTGGAAATACAGCCCTCTTGGGTTTTACGGCTCTGTGGCATTCACAGTTTGGGTTTATTTTCCTTGTTCTCTGGAACTGGTTGTTTTTGCTTCTTCCACTCCATCAACAGAGACAGTTTTATGAATACACTGCGTCTCAATCAGTCTGGCTGCAGAAGTAAGTCAGCATGCAGCAAGCTTTGTGTGTGCCCAGCAGGACCAGCCACCGCCATCATTAGGAATGCAAGCGGTAGTGTGTGTCCTCCGATAACTGATCAATATCATGCATGAGATAGATGCAAAGCATTTTATTCAGCGAGGTGCTATCTAGGTAAAGGAGGTATATTTATCCCGGGATCTTTAGTGGTAAAGAGACTGAGTCCCAAGAAGGTTAGATGTCTTCCCCTGCTAGTTAGTAGCAAAGAATCCAGGTTTTCTGACTCCCAGTTCTGTGTTCTCATGTGCTAGCTCTCAGTACTGATGCAGTGCAACCCGGATGGCCTCTGCTCCTCCTCCTACAGTGCTTGGTTGCAAGCATGGAGAATGCAGAGTGTCCTTTGGAAGCCTCTTTGCAGTCCTACTTGATTCACTCTCCAATCACCACTGCTTTTTTCACCTAAAAAAAGGTCCTTTACGATAGAACCACCACATATTAACACACTCTCTGTTGCTTCTTTGGCTCCCATTCTTCCCACCCCAGGCTGGAAAGTGTCAGGATAGGTAGATTTTTCAGAAGTGTGGCACACGTCCTATTAGCAACAGTGCAAATATGTATGATGCTTTGCAATTTACAAAGCATGTTCACGTGATCCTGCCAGACCCTCAGAACAACCCATGGAAGAGGCAGGGAATGTATTACCATGTTCATTTCAGAATCAAGACTACATTTGTTGAACTGTGATGAGTCAAGGACTGTACTTGGTGGGTATTTTATACTCAGACCCTTTACTAACCTGTATGGGGACTTTGTAAGATTAGAAAAACATAACTTGTGGAGGATTTCTCTTCCTCTAGGGTGACTCAGCTCCACACCAAGGCAGGCCTCAGCTTTCAGCCCCCTCGTCCCCTCAGCACCGTACATGGAGGCTGCGGAGACGTTAACCTATTTACTTCTCATGACAGACCTACGTGGTGGCAGTACTCCTTTCTACAGATGAGAAAACTGAGGCTCAGGAAGGCTAAGTGTCTTAGGCGGAGCAACAGAGCTTCTTGGTCTTGGAGCTGGGCTTAACCCCCAGCTGTTCTGAGTTCTAAGCCAGTGTAGATTTCCCAGGACGTTCTACCCTCTGCCTGCAGCCACATCCTCCTGCAGCCCCTGCCAAACCCTCTAAGAGCATGACTGGGCTGAATCTACTCCCCTGGAAGGCCTGGGGCATTTGCATTTTGCCCATGGAGGGAGCAGCCTCTTCAGAAGGGAGTGCCTCCCTCAGGGGGTGCTTCTCAGACTTGAGTGCATTGTCCCCTGGGGATCTTGTGAGAAGGTCTGGGCAGAGCCCTGAGAATCTGCATTTCTGACAAGCTCCCAGGTCACATGGTCCACAGTCACACTTTGATTAGCAGATCTTTAGTGTAGCAGAAGATGGTCACTAAGTTCTAACTTTTCCCATTGCCCTGAAGACATGATGAGAAGGAAAAACAAAAGTTTATTGAGCACTTACTGTGTACCTGCTAGCGGTTAAAACAGGTGAAGAAATAGCCATGCTCAAGGTGATTTAATTACTATAATACATCACATCTCCCCCCACCCCCTATCCACAAGCAAAAGTGAGCAACAAGTCAAGGAAAATGAAATGCATTGAATCAACTCTGTAGGAAATGCTGTGACAAAGGGACATGTGGCCACTGAGAGTCCAGTGGACAGGCACCTAACCCAGGCCCCGGGAGGTGGGCCTCCTGAAGGAAACAATTCAGTAATGAGGCTAGTGATAGCAACAGGAATTACAGTTTCCATTTATTGAGTAAATGAGGTCCAGGCACTATACTTTGCAGTTTACGTACTTTATCTTGTTTGATTGTCACAGTAGTTCTATGACATGTTATTTCATCCCTATTTCACAGATTGAAAAATGGAACATCAGCAATTTGCTGAAGCTAACAGAGCTGAAAGAGTGCTTGATTTTATAATTTTTCTTATATTTTTAGTCTGACAAATTTCAGAAAATGATTTTGTGCTTCTTAGCCCTATAGTAACTTGTGGCACCAAGTGTGGTTTCCATCTATGTAGATCAGAGTGATCTGGGAGCTTATTTACAAAGCAGACTGCTGGGCAGGCCCCGTGTAGACCTACCAAATCACGATTTTGAATGTGAGACCCAGGAATTCACCTCTCCTGAGCATCAGTGAGGTTGATGAAACACTACTTTAAGAAGTTGGCATCTTGGGGCCGGGCGCGGTGGCTCACGCCTGTAATCCTAGCACTCTGGGAGGCTAAGGCGGGTGGATCGCTCAAGATCAGGAGTTCGAAACCAGCCTGAGCAAGAGTGAGACCCTGTCTCTACTATAAATAGAAAGAAATTAATTGGCCAACTAAAGATATATATAGAAAAAATGAGCCGGGCATGGTGGCACATGCCTGTAGTCCCAGCTACT
>CAUYRT010068728.1:0-13286 GCA_963574885.1 Lepilemur ruficaudatus
CTGCCCCCGTCCACGATCACGCGCTGTCTCACTTAGAGTAGACACTCAGCAGTTGTACATACATGGTCTCGTTTACTTCTCGAAATGCCTCCATAAGTTAAACATGAAAACCCCTTTTAAGAGATGAAAGCTACACTAAGAAAGCAAAGTAACCTGCCCAAATCATACAGTAAGTGACACTGTAGGAATGCAATCAAATTCATGCGTGACTTCAAATCCACGCTTTCCCACTTTAGCATGAGGCAGAATTTTCAAGCTGCAGCTGAGTGTGAAACAGTGCTTGAGACCATCCATCACATATTCACACACATCACAAAAACAAAGGCCCAGCGTGGTTTCAAGACTTGTCTAAGGGACACAGTCTTTGAACAGCAAATACGGAAATGCCCTAGATTCCAGCCAGAGATCTTCCCACCTTAATGTGGTGGAAAGGGGAAAACAACAGTTACCGCCGCTTTGCAGCACGACTCTTCCCAGTATCTTCGCAATGATCGGTTTCACGACTTGAAGGAAAAAAGGGCTTTGCCTACTGAGATATTTATATAAAAATACAAATCAGGTTTATTTCACTGCTTTGTTATACTTTTTCATTTTCTAGCTTCTACAAAAAACCGGAGCAGAGGATACACTGTTCACTGAAAGCACTCATTCAACAGTTGAATTTCAGCAACTTCACAAACTTGAGCACGCCATTTTTCTTACCACGCAGTGTCTTGTGCAAATGTGCATGCAATGTACATGCACACACAAACCACCTGACACTAAACTGAATCTTGGCTCAGGTCTTATTTCCTGCACGGTCTTCTATACCTTTCTATCATTTTACTGTTTCAATTCCTTCAAAGAAGTGCAAAAGTTTCCAATCAAGTATCATAGGCAAAGGACTGTGAAGTCTTCGCTTCTAATCATTAATAAACTTCCTTAGTTTTTGAGACAGACACGTACCGTGACAAGTCACTGCCCAATTCCTCTCAACATTTTGCAGTTCAAATCACTATTAAGCTTTCTTCTTGGTCTTCAGACATGAATCAGTGAAACAGATAAGCTTAGAAAACAACTTGTGTCCCTGAAAAGTCCTATATGAGTTCAGGTTTGTCTCACTATAAAGTGTATGCATTTCAAGGCAGATATTTTTTTTTAGAAACAAATGAGTTTATAATTAGAAAAAGATGCAGCACTTCTAAACTGAAGAGTTTATCAAAAGTCTAGCTGAAAAAACTCCTTAGTACACACACACACACACACACAAAAGCCTTACATGGCAAAACATATATACATCTTGGAAAAAAGATTTCCAATATGAGGGAGAAGAATAAAAAATTGTTCTGGGTGGCAGGTTTTCCCCTTGTATTGTATTGCATTGCATACATATTATAGAATAAACCTGATTATTTTTGAATAAAAACATTTTCCTCTTTAAACGAAGAAGTATCAGATTCAGAGAAGACTTCAGATGACTGGAAAAACGTGGTCACACACTGCAGTTTGCTGACAGGAGACGTACATGCTACAAGTTGTCCACTTTCTCCTTCATTAGACACAAGACAAAGCTACTTTAAAATCACAAGGAAAGGCTGCAGGAGGAGTTGCTTCCACCTATACTTCCTCTGGTAGTTTCTTCTCATTTGCCAAGATAGAAAAACAGGAATTAAAAAATAGAAAGGCTTTAGTTAAAGAAGTGAAAACCAACAGGATTTTAATTCTCGGTGGGAATCATGGAAATCTGCAGGCTTATAAGTTTTAAGCAGAGGGTTTCTGAATTGAAATGAATAATTCAAGGGTCTCAGAGTTTTGAAGTGAGAAGAGGTCCTGGAGCAAAGATAGAAAGTCAAGTATTTTTCGACTAAAGCCTGGAGAGAAAAACAAGCAGAGCCTGATAGCAGAGAAGTGAGACATAATCAGAGATAACACTGGAATTTGGATTTCTGTTAAATACTGCCCCATACACGCACCCTTCAAAGCTGTGTTCTTCGATGCTAATGCTTGCAGATTACGTAGGAAAACACTGTTTCTGTGGTTTTGGTTACTTTGCTTATACAATCCTACTAAAGAATGTAAAAAATTAAATATAAATGTAATTCAAACTCCACTGCAAAAGAAAAGAAATTGGTTATTGAGTCTATGAAGCCCAGATATCTCCTGGCAGAATGCCCTGAGGGGATCGCTATTAGAAAACACCGAGAGAAAACATTAATGGCAACCACCTTAGAAGAAAAAGTTATTTTTATATTCACTAAAGTGGGTCCATATTTAAAGGGAAAGTTTGATGCTTTATTAAGAGATTTTAACTAATGCCTGAATTCAGACATTGTAAGGAAGGGTTTATCAACATGATGCTTCCCAACACTGTTTATGAACTGCTGTTGTTAGGATTTATTATACAGAAAATCATTGAAGGTCAATAATTTCTAATTCTGTGACGATATATTTGTGTTTTCCCAACATTTATAAGATTGTAATAGTCAGACTATTCTGAACATTCACTTTTCCTTCTCTGAATCACCAGCTATCTCTCAAAAATAATTTCTAGTGATGCATGAAGTTAATTAGATAATTTCTTAAAAACCCTAAGTTGCATAAAAGAGAGCCAAGTTGATATGGATTTATTTGAATTTTTAAGAAATTAATTCATTTAGACTTTAAGTAGTTTCCTCTGCCTTTCTGGGACCCCATTTCCATGTATAGTTTTTCTGTTTGTTTTTCTTATATTAATAACAAATCTAAAAAATCAGTTTGGTAGCCCAACCACTTCAAAACTAATTTCATTAATTTTATCTCCTTCCTCAATTATTAATGGATATACTTGTTCTCTGGCATTACTGCCGCAATATACTTGTAAAAGGGCTCTTCTTTGTTCAAGATAACCTTCTGGAAGACTTAACTCATGCTGTTTTGCTAAACTCAATCTTTTCCTTGCAAAACTTCATGATAAATTTTAGCATTTTCTTCAAATAGATTAGTATTCACTTAAACTTCAGGTTATACAATATTCTCCTCATGATGCTGAAATGATCTTACAAGTACAATAAAATTATGAACCTCCTAGAATTTTCTCAGTTTTGAATGCCAATAAAAAATAAACAAAGAACTATTAAGAGATAAAAGAAATCAAGTGAGAATACAAAGTATTCTTCATTTCTAATGACTTGCTATATCAATAATCCTTAGTATAATGAAAAAGGGTATGTTTTGATAAAAATCATGTTTTTCCAAATTAAAAAGTTGTAGAGGCTAGTTCTTGCTCTCTCCTTATTACTTTTTTTGAGAAAAAGACATCTCTTAGTAGATTATCTGGTAAATTTCCAACTCTGTTGGTTGATTCCACATACATTTAAAACAACACAAACTCAAGGAGGAAAACTTTGGCATTGTCATCATTTCAAAGTGCTTAAATTCCTTTCAATTATTAGAAATTTTAAGTTATAATGAAGAGATTTAAGGTTGACTAAAATTAAGTAAAAATTCCTGCGCTCTCTGGGCTCTCTCGCCCTTCTGGTCGCCTTGGAGCCTGGCGCCCTGGAGGCAGCGGAGCGTCCTGTTCTCTTTATGTGGGTCACAGATGGCCTGAGCCACACGCTTTACTCCTGAATCATCAATCAGCATCACTTGGCTCTTCTTCCTTCTGGTATTTCACTTTCAGAACTTGCTTTTCAATCATTAGTTGGATAACTATGTGCTGCCCTCAGTGTCTTCTTAGGCTGATCTCTCCTCAATTTATTTAGGGCAGACCATCAAGGATTAGTTTAACATTGAATAGTCCTTTATTGGCTCCCTTTCAAAACTGTATCACGGAACACCCTCTGGGCCCTTTCAGCTTGCTTAAGAACCTGAAAAAGCATTTCCTTCTGTTGTTTTTCTCATAGTGTTTCCCATTTTGATGATTCTAAATATTTGCTTCTTTGTGAGTAATTTTACACACATATTTTAATAAACTAAAAAATTTTGAAAAAAGTCATATTGTCTTCAATATTTTTTATAAAAGGTAACTATCACCAAACTATATATATATTTGAAGTATATTTTGAACATAATAATTTAACATACTATTTCAAAAGCCATTATTACATCAATATTATAGATCCGTATTAGATAAACAGATCATTCAAACTAACTTAGCCCTCCATCATCGACATTTCTCTGTGTTAATGGTACGAACGCAGGCATAAGGAGGAGGACAGCCTGCCATTTGTGCCATCAGAATCTCCAGTCCGCAGGAAAACTGGGTTTCAAAGCGGAGGGGAAACGCTGCGACACAGCCAGGTCTCCTGCTAGAGGGGCGCCCCCTCCACCCGGGAAGCTCCGGGGCTCTCAGAGGCTTAGACCTTGACGATAAAGGCGGTGCAGCCATGTGAGAGGGAGGCAGGAAGCACAGCGCAGGCTGGGGAGAGAAGGAAGGCAGGCGGGCTGGCAAGGCCGGAGCAGGAGGAAGCGGCAGGGGTGGAGGGGAAGAGGGGACTGGGCCAGACCCTGCAGTTTTCCCCTCACACTCGAGATGCCAGGGTGCCAACAGCCTACGCCCTCTACATGAAATTTCTCTGAAATTCAACACCTCTGTCTACGTATTTAACATCTTAGAAATTTTTTTTTGAAATATATTTCATGTATAAACCAAACTGCATATGTAACACAAAAGGCAACAAAACATACCAAAATTAGAATTTTTTCCACTCACGGAGGCATTTATATATTTACTATATGAAGCTATTACAAATAAACTAAACGGGAAAACATGGTTTATCTCTCCAAGGAGCCACTGTTACCCTGTGAGGTGAGATCTGTAGACTCCTTCATAATCTCAATAAATATTTATTGCACTGTTCTAGAGTAGACCTAGGCAACGGAAAAAGGAAAAAAATCTAAGCAAGGTTTGGGATTCTCTGAGCATGATCTCATTCCCTTTAGTGTGAGTAAAATTTCATAGAGATTGTGAACAAATCACACTATTAAATAAATACGATCGGATTTTCTAGTCACAAGCACACGAAGCATACAGATAACAGAATTCTTTCACTGTGCTGTTACAGTCTAAACACACTTTTAATCTTTATTTTTAGACAAATAAAAAAGTAAAGATGGATGGGTAAAGTATTCTTTCTTCATTTTTTTCTTAGAGAAGATATGTGACTTTGACGATATTCTCCGATGGAATCAAGTTTGTGTTAAGGTGCAAATTACACAATTTTTCATCTTTAACTCCATGTAACCTTGATCTGATTGTGTTTAGAATTAATATTTATTTTTTATTTATATAAATCTTTGCCTTATTTTATCAGGGTGAATTTCTAATGAAGATGAGCAGAAAGTACTCAAAAAAAATAGTAGTAATTAAGAGAAAATATTATACAACACATAAACCTGATATGCTCCTTCATCAAAATATTATTTTTAAGCATTACTATGCTCCATTTCAGAATCTCAGCTCCTTAGATAGATGGAACTAAGAAGCGTATTTACATCTATAAAACCCACGAAGAGTTAGCAGCAAACAGCACAGATGAAAAAGAAAACAATATAGTACATAAAATAAGCAAAGAGTTGTCTAAATAGCACACTCAACAGGTCAAAGTAAATGGAAATGAATCTCACACACACAAAAATCACTACAGAAAAACTCCAAGGGCCAAGAAGAGGTCATCGTTCCTCGAAAGATGAACTAGCGACCTAACGAAGAACGAGACAAGACGAGAAGGAAAAGCAGCTGGAAGCACCAACACGAACAATATTGCTGTTACATTAAGTGTCACACATCATTGTGAGAAAGATTTAAATGGATTAATAAATGAGAATTTGAAAATCTTAGAAAAAGTATTTTGTTTTACATAAATAAATGTGAAGTAATTTATTTCAAGTATGAGGAGCACAGGTAACAAAGTTATAACGGAGTTTCAACGAGGTTGGAAATTTATGGGCCAATACAGAGAAAACAAAATTAGTTATTGAATTAATTCCAAGATACTTTCATTAGGCACCTGTCATTTCTACACATTTGCTCGGTGTGGGCAGTGTAACAATGAGTAAGGTAACCTAGGACCAGAAAGAACCTACAGTCTAGTACACAACAGAATGAAAACATCTAAAGCAACCTTTGCAAAAATGACTAAATATGTAAATAACTGAATGAAACAACACAAAGACAAAGAAATCTAAATCACAAAAGATTAAGCTATGAAGAATAAAAAGTATGAATTTCACCCAAGACCTGTAATATAAAACTATAATCCAGTGAGTAAATTTTCACAATTAAAAAAAATGTTCACAATTAGGACTGCAACCTTAGCAACAGCGTACAGACTCATTTTTGAGTTAACATGAAGAATTCAGACTTTCTAATTAAACCTAAGTAACACGTTGGATACTTGAGTCTAAAAGTAACCTAGAGGACTGACTATACCTCTTTCTCAACGAGTTTCATAGCTGATTTCCTGAAATCTATGTGCATGGTCCAAATACACAAGTGTTGCTTTAAAAAAAAAAAAAATTCTTCCTTTCTCTTTAATATCTAGCATAGAAGCCTTGAAATGATTCTAAAATTAGCATGATTAGCCACAATCTCTGGATTCATTTATTCATGGAGGGACTTCTACCTACCAGGCACTGTGCTGGGGACTGGGGTGAACATGAATACTAAAAAGAAAGCAAATCCATAAACTACACAATTACATAGCATGTTTAGAATGACAAGCACCATAAGAAGAAGCAGAGCAAAGGGGCTTGGGGGTGCCTCCAACTTTAAACTGCACGGTCAGGATGGGCCTCGTTGTGCAGGTAAACCATAAGCAAAGGCGGAAGGGCCCTGAGCAGCTGTGAAGGGATGTGGAGTAAACAGTTAACAGCCCAGCTGGGGTTGGGTGGAGTGCGGGACTAATTTGCACTGTTTGTTGACGTCCATGGTGTAAATGCTCCCACCATGGACAATTTCCAGCTACCAAAAGGATGTCAACCAGCTCACAAAATTCCTTAAAATTTAACAATTGGCTCACTTAGTAGGAGCTGGCTCCAGCACATTAACTGCATGAGAGAATGTGCAAAGGGAAGATGCAGACCATACAAAGGCACTAGAGCGGGGGTGAGCCCCGCAAGGAGACCAGCATGCTGGACAGAATGCAGGAGGGGCAGCGAGGTTGGAAGGTTAGGTCTGGGAGGTGACAGCAGAGGAGGCAGAATCTGGCTTTCACTGAGAGAAACGAGGCACAGGGATGAGTTCGGTGCAAAGGAGTGACACGTTCCCACTTGCAGCATCAATGTTCACAGGCTGAGGTTGCATGAGGAGGGATGGAATTAGTTAGGAGGACCAGATAGGAGACTCTTGGAGTAACTCAGGCATGAGACGATGGTATTGAAGAGAAGCTATGGAACTCTGAACGAACTCTGAATCTGACGAGAGGTGGGATGTGGAATGTGAGAGACAGACAGGTCCAGGGTCATTCCAAGGTCTGTGGCCTGTGTGAACAGTAGGATGGAGCTCTCTTCAGCGGAGACGGAGAAGGCTACAGGAGAAGCACTTGGGGCTGGGAGGGAGGGTGCAGAGGTGGAGAAGAGGAGACAAGCTGTTCCATTTAGACAAGCTAAATTTGAGTTTCTATCAGATATCCAAGTGAAGACACTAACTCACTAGATGGACGTACGAGCTGGAGTTCAAGAGAAAGGTCTGGCTGGAGATAACCAATTTAAGAGCTAAGGGCCCACAGATGTTACTTCCAGCCACCACTCTGGATGAGATCTCTGTGAGAATGACGCAGATACAGAAGGGGCCAGGACCGAGCCCTGCACCCACCCCACTCCCCCAACATGAAGGATGAACCAACAGAACAGACCAGAGGAGATACTAGTGAGGTACAGGAAAGACCAAGAGTGCGTGGTGTCTGAAATCCACGTGAAAGCGTAAATTGAAGAGAACAGCATCTTCCCAAAGTCTTCATGCTACCGAGTTCGTACTGTGTAGTCCTAAAATAAGAATATTGATCTAGGATCTCAGATCCCTGCCCATTCTATTATGTCGGGGCTAATGATCTTTGAATGGATACTAAATTTGCACACAAAACTCAAATTTGTGCAAAAAGAAATTCTTCACTTCCTTCCTTAGGTCCCCTTCCTAACTCATAGTTACCAGGGTTTCCTGAATATTCTTAGTATCCATTAAAAAATATCACTATCACTGATGTCATTCCCTATCCCACCTCTTTTATTGCCCAATTTATTACTGAGTCCCATCTCCTAGTAAAGCCTTAATAAATGTGCAATCTACACACACACAAACCCATACCAGTTTTTATATGTTTACAGTGTGGGTACTTATCTGCCCTGCTTAACAACCGGCAATACATTTCCTATGGATTCTGGTCAGTTTCATATGTCAGCGTGGTAAGTCCATAGTCCCCAGTTATGCAATCAAACACCAATCTGGTTGTTTCTGTAAAGGTATTTTGTAGATGTGGTAACACAGGAAATCAGCTGACTTTAAGTGAGTGCAGGAGGTCATCCTCTACAATCTGGCGGGGCTCCTTCAATCAGCTGAAAGGCCTATGAGCACAGCTGAGGTCTCCCTGAGGAGGAAGGAAGTCTGCCTATGGACTGTAGCTACGGCTCTGCTCAAGAGTTCCCAGCATGCCCTGTGGATCTCAGACTTGCCTACCTGGCCCCCGAATCACATAACCCAATTCCTTGAAATAAATCTCCAGTGTGTGTGTATCTCCTACTGGTTCTATTCAATATTTCTCTGGAGGAACTCTGTCTGACGGACTGTTATGTTCCCACAATGGTAACTAGCCTAGTAATTTTGAATGTGCAATGGCAATTGTTTTCCCCACTTACAGAGATGTTCTCCGAAGAAATTATCTCTTAAGTACATTAATAAAGCCCAACCTAAACTAAATTTCAGCTACATTTATCAGCATGACACATAAAAGTATAAATACAATAAATAAGAAATTGTCCCAGTTACTTTCATCAAAAGTTTTAATGTGCTTCTCCAAGCATTTAATGTAGCTGCTTTTAAAAAAGCAAAACAGAATTTAAATTTTATCTATTTCCCTCCCAAATCCAACTTTGCAAAGAAGGTACTCAGTAATGGTGGCATTAATGACACAAGAAACAGAAACATGGAAATTTATGAAACATTTAAAAATGGATAATTTCTAGATAATCAAGACTGAAAAAAGAAAGATGATTGACAGCTGCAAAATAGTTTGAAATTACACATAAAAGCATCTAAGAGCAGATGTACACTTTATATAAGACAAAAAGCATGTGAAACAATCAATCTCAAGTCAAATGAAGAGCCCAACACACACCTGGTTCACTGAGCAAGAATCCCAGCACCGATAGGGTACTGTGGGGAACTGCTATTCACGTGCTCAGTATTCGCGTCAGGGCTCACTGACAATTATTTTGAATTAAAATAGCCAAAACAAAGCAATGCAAAGCAACCTTTAATAAAATAAAACAAAGTATGCATATGAATTTTAAAAGTACTTTGAATAACTTATCATGAAGGTGAAAACAATTAGGCTATAAATCTTCCTAGAAAAGAACTTTCAACGTGGATGTCTAGATTAGAAAGCAAAGATTAAAAGAGGGGGAAGGAAAAGGGGAAAAAAGACCACAGTGGCAAGAAAGCAAAACACCCCGTAGGCAGCGAGGCAGAGTCAAAGCTTCCCTGGCGCGGACCCCATCAGGCGCGCCCCGAGGCACCTGCCCGGACTCCACGCGTGCGCTGAGCGCTGCGCACACGGCCGGGGGTGCGGCCGCAGGAACCGCAGCTTCACGTCTGAAGACGGTGTTTCCGCAGGGCCTCCCCGAGCTCCGCCCTGAAGATGCATTCTCGAAACGGCAGGCGTACAGACGCACAGAACCGAAAGCAGGCGCTTTTAGGAGTGGGTAGAGAGGGAGCAGAAAAGCTGGAGTACAGCTGTCTGGGGATTTAGAAACGAGGACAGAAATACAACAAATATAAATGTAACTGCCAACTGAAGAAAGAACACATGTATCAATGACTGATAATGTTGAAAACCAATGTGAACAGTAACAGGAGACTGGACCACAGAAAGAGAACAGGGAAACCGTGAAAAAAGCGATCTGAGGAATTAGCAAATGTAGACATCCCTCCTTTCCTAGGCCGTTCTGTGAGAAAAGAAAGCACAATACGGAGAAGAAGGAGTAAAAACGCCTATAAAATCATTAGGTACACAGAACTATCCAACCATAATGTTCAGATCGACTTTTTAAACGTCCTTTAACCAAGAAAATATTAAATGAAATTTTAAAATTCCATAAGGTCAAACAGTGATTTGAGGGATGATTACAAAGATTCAAAGATAGTAAAACTGAAAATTGTAACAATGAGATTAGTACAAACACAACTTTGGAAACCACAAAGTTTCTATGAAATGATCCGCAGTGATGTTTTGACTGCCCGCCACATCTTGTGGTACAATTTCAGGATCCGGTAGTCCCTCGCCTGGCACTGTTGGTGTCCCCAGAATACTCAGGGTATCACCCGTCCCAGAAGGGAAAAGCGCCGAGCATTTATTAGTGTAAAACCACAAGTGTGAGGAGACAGCTTTATGTTTGATTTTGATAACAAGTAAGTTTAAAAATATAACTCTAAAGTCACGCAATCAAACAGTAAGGTGGGCAAGCTCTCTGCAGCGCTAGCACAAATGCAAAGGCTTTAATAACACATATCTCAGTCAAGTGCAACTCAGCCTTTACATCTGGACACTTTCCCAAGCGCAGAATTAAAGCTTCCCGACTGGACTGAAAGAGCACAATTGTTCCCATTCATACAGCACCTTCCCTCTTTTCATATTTTCCTCGTGTACTGAGCCACGCTTCCTTAAAGAAAGTAATGAGCTTCTGAAGAAACAATTTCTAAAGTTACACAAAGAAAAAAATTAAAACTCCAAAAAAAGAAAAAAATAGGTATGTCCTTCAACAAAAAAGGGGCATTAGAATTTCTAGTATTAAGAAAAATCAGAACCTTTCAATAAACTTATGTTATTCTTAGCAACAGAAAAGAAACAAATTTTGTAGTATTAGAAGTGTTTGATATTTAACTTTGTTTTAATATAACAACATGTACGATATCAGTATATTACCAGTACTGATACGCATTATAGTTTCACCATACCTAATATTAGATTTTTTTTAAATGTAAGCCTCATTGCATGATCTAGCTCCCAGTAATTTATATGTGACTCTCTCTGTATTACTCCGTTCTTTAGAAGGAAAATATCTTAGTAGGTGTATATCATGACTACCAGCACACTATCTAGTCTTGAAAAGTAGTAAAGCAAAAAAAGGGATACACTATAGAGCTTACTTTACGTCAGAAAAGGATAAGCCATCTGAATAGTCAAAGTCCTGCAAACTTCTGTATACCAGCCATTCATCAGATTTTCACGTGTAACCCATTCAAGGTGTTTATCAGTAGGTTTCATTCCTGATGACATGCCGAAGAGATCAGAAAATAAGATACCTTTCATTGTTTTTTGTCCCACTATTTACTTATCCTCAGGAAAATGACTCCTCTGGAAGGACATTCAAAATCCACTCCTGGAGCGTTGTCTGCGGCAGCAGAGACCTACCCGAGGAAAGTCACTGGAGGGAGCCTCCCTGTTCTGGGATCCTGGACAGAGAGCCGCCCCCTTTAGAGGTGGGGTCGGCAAGTGATCAGTGCAGAGAAACTACCCAGCAGCTCCACAGGTCTGAGCAAGGTACAAACCTCTTCGAGCTGCAGTTACCTCACCTCTCTGATGCAGATGATGACAGTCAGATCTACCTCAGAGCTGTGTCGTTAGGATTAAGTGAAATAAAGCATTTGACAGCCCCTGGTAAAGTAAGGCTGGCATCGGCCAGCTCTGAAGAAGGGACAGGCGTCTTTACCATAACTCAGAGGGTTTACTCAGCAAACAGTGATGAAGGCTGGTAAAACTGAGGAAGGCTGGAAACTGAGGCACGCCCCGCTGAGTGAGTGACGCTGGGCACGGGGAGGCTGCAGAGCAAAGCCCACCAGATCGGGACCAGGGCGGGGAAAGGAAAAGAGCAGCAAGCCGCGTGCGGGCAAGCAGGGGTCACCAGGCGCGAGGCCAGACCAGGGCTCCCCAGATATGCCGGAGCAGCTCCCTTCACAGAACGGAGGGAGACACGTGTGACCTGGGCCAGCAGTGGCGGAGTCCAGCCGTGACACCCCACCCAGGGAAGAGAGTGTGAGGAGACTGTAAACGTGCAAACCTCCCGAGGGAGGGGACAGGGCAGCCATGGGGCAGGAGGCAGGGTGACTGGAACCGTCAGGACCCCGAGGAAGGGGAGGCTCTCGGTCACGGCCATCTACAGCTGGACACGCGAAGCCTCTCAGCAAATGCACATGACTTAATATTGTCTTCATCAAGTTTCTAACCTGCATTTTTTTCCCTTCCCTTCATTCTAAACTTCTTAAAAGAATCCCTTGCATAATACTAGGTGCCACTAACCTTCCAGAGCACGCGTCCTGCCACGTCCTGCTTCCCTGCCTCTTCCTTCTCACAAGGACCCCTCAGCCGGGAACAAGCCCTCTTCCACCTTCTTTCACAAAACCTGCGGGACACTCGGCTGTCACCGCACTCCCACCACAGGATGCTACCGGTACCTTGCCTGCACCAGCTACCAGCTTCTATTTGCGCTGATAGGACCTGTCTCCTAGAATGCCAGCTTCCTGAAGGCAGACTCTGCATCATTTCCATACTTATAAGTTTATTTCCTAATGTGACTGGCACTGTACTTAACACCAGAGAAACGGAATATTGGTTGAACAAATTTATAAATTCCTCTCCTTGCTTGAAACTCTACCTAAGATCATCTCCGGATACATTTTCCCTTCTGTTTAAAAAACACACACACTTTTGTCTCTTTTACGCAACATTTTCCTTCTCCCAGGAGTTCACTACCTTCTCTCAAACAAATAAAACCCTAGACTGGAACCTTCACTGTGCTCTTAAGTAGCAGTTCTGCCCCTGCGTGGCCATCACAGGCACAGTTGTGACCACACTAGGGTGGCGTCACAACACACCCCTCTGAAGCACACAGGGACCACCAGGAACCACCGCCCACTTCACATCTTGCCGCAGCACTGATTCAGCCACAGGGGCTCGCGCAACGCCCAGGGAACTGCGTTGCCTTCCCTCCCAGTAGTGAGAGAAAAAGCGAAATGAGAGAAAATCATAGCTTAAACCACTGGACCTGGTAAGTGAGTTCCCTACACTGTGATTGTCTGGTCAGATGTCTACACTGGATGCAGAGTTACAAGCATG